>JAPQWS010000158.1:600000-788046 GCA_028651295.1 Catharanthus roseus
AGGTTATTTGAAGGACATTCTAGTCCACACAAGAAAAAACATCTAAACTTCCATGTTTTATTAAACCGTGTGATGCATGAGATGTGACAAGTAAAAACGGAGGGATATTACCAATGTCAAGTTGTAAATTTCTAGGGTGGCATATATAACGGTTTTAGATAACTGGTTCAATTTAATTTCCAGAATGTGCAACATAAGGAAAACATGACCTAAACTGTCTTCCTAAGCAGCTTGTTTAGTCTAAAATTCCTTTTCAACTTCCACATGGAACTATGAACATTCTTTATAGGTTTTCACTTGAGTAGCATGTTTATTTTCTGGCTATTAGTAGCCCAGCACATAAATCCGGTGGATTCAGCAGGTGGACTGATTACATTGCAGGATTTCTGCAAACAACATTGCATGTCTTGATTCTGTGGTTTTCTCATTTGTATTAATGATTTTTTTAATTTTGAGTACTATTCTTTTGAATCCAGAATTAAGATAGTCCTTTTGTTTCTTGGGAAGGAGCTGCTATGTCTCTTCTTGTTTGGTTTTGGCAATGATGACACACATTATATATTGTAAATGCTGTAATAAGTAAGACATCTTAATATATGACCCCACAGTTACACCAATAAGTAAGACATCACTTTCTTTACCCCATAAACAGGGAATTTATTGGGGACAACACTTTGTTTACCTGTCAGTTCGCCAAATATGACTTTGAACCTTGCACTGAACGCTGACTTTACATTGCTAAGGCTGAATAAGCAATGTCATGAAAATCCATTGTTAGCATGCAATGAGCGAATCTCATTATGGTTGATATTTATTTAAGATGCTTACTTTCTGAAATACTTAGTTTTGACATGCAGGAAGCAGCAAATAATGACAATGGACGAGCACCACATTCAGCCTGGAGAAACTATGACGACTTTAATGAATATTTTTGGTAAGCTTGGTACACACATGCTTTTTGAGATTTCTTTTGCTTCCAGTCTGCTAATTTTCCCCTTTTCAGGCTAAACGAACTAAAAAGATGCCTTTTCCATTCTTGAATTTCTTTTTTCATTAATCTTTCTTCTTTTATCTAGAAAAAGATTTTCTTTCTTTCAGGTCGCTCCATTGTTTTGAACTTAGCTGGCCATGGCGTAGGAGTTCGCCTTTCTTCATGAAACCAACACCAAGGTCAAAGGTACATGGATTCCCAATTTCTGTAATGTTGTACGTAAATTGGCGATCTTTTTCCCCTTATATCTACAATTTATTAGCTAGTATATATTTTGGTTAGTGTTGCTTAGAATTACATTTGTCCCAAAAACTGGTTCTGCAAGGTTGTCTTCAATCTTCTAATTTGGTTTCCCTGTGAATATTATTACTCAACTTGATTGTATGGTTGGGTACTCAAACATATATCCTAGCTATTTGCAGTGAATTGTTTTCTAAGGTCAAAAGTGCTTATGTTTAGCCACTAACAGATTTGGGCTGGTACCAAGTGGGTCACTGTTGGGTATTTTCTTCTTGTGTAGTGATTTTACAGTTACTGCGGTTGTCTCTTTTAGGCATAAAGAATTATATCTTTGTGGGAATATGATGGAGTTCCTCTTTATTGATTAATTTTATTAGTTCTCAAGTGAGTGAAGAGCTTTTCTTATGTCTTCTGATGTAAAATATTCACTATTTCTTTCTTTTCCAGATTCAGATGCATATTACGCAAATTGTATTTTAGTTTATAGCTTTGTGAGAAAATGGGGGGCTGACTAGGGGGTGGATTAAATATATGTTTATAGGATTTAACGAACTTTTCTGTCTTGATTATTACTTGTCTTGGTTTTAGATCGTAATTTTTGTTTGTTGCCTACATCTGTGAATTTTATGATCTTTTTCATGCCTCTTGTGCAGAACATTCTAAAGTCTGGACCAAATAAACGTCGGGGAAAAACTTCTTTTGTGGAGCACAGGACATTTCTTCATCTTTATCATAGCTTCCATCGCCTCTGGATATTTCTTTTCATGATGTTTCAGGTTAATAAGCTTATACGAAAACCCTTAGCTCCTTCATTGCTTTGATATTTTATTTCACCATTAATCGCTGGTCTTTGATGTGGTACTCTGTGTTAAATCTACTGTTGACCCCCATCTCTCTTCCTTGTCTTTTTGCTCAGGGACTTACCATTATTGCATTTAATGGGGGTTTTGACTCAAAGACACTGAGAGAACTTTTGAGTCTTGGACCAACATATGTTGTGATGAAATTTATCCAGAGTATGTGTCTGTTTGAGTTTGTGAAATTCTACTCTGATCTGATAACAATCTTAATTTGCAAGCCAAGTTGATGCGTTGCCGGCAGCTTCCTTACGTGTTGATGTTCTTGTTTTCTTATTGTAATTTCATTCTTTGCTGCAGGTGTCTTGGACATTCTGATGATGTATGGTGCCTATTCTACGTCAAGGAGCCTTGCTGTTACCCGGATATTCCTCCGATTCCTTTGCTTCAGTGCAGCTTCTGTTTTCATATGTTTTCTCTATGTGTATGGCGTTATTTTCCACGTTATTTTCCTTTTGTTTAAAACTTACTGATGGTGGTCTTATTTCTGTATACTGGTAATGCATGCAATTTTTGAACTTTATAACTTGTCTTATTGCAGGAAAGCTCTTGAAGAGAAGAGTAAACCAAATGCTGAGTCAGTTCTTTTCAAAATTTATGTCATTGTTATAGCTATATATGCTGGTGTGCAGATTCTTTTGAGTACCCTTATGCGAATACCTGCCTGTCATCGTCTGAGTAATCAATGTGATAATTGGCCCTTTGTTCGTTTCATCAAGTGGATGCACCAGGTGCAATGATCACATTAAATGCTTAATTTACAAATCTTTTATTTGATGGATAAAAAATGATCTTTTATCTTAAATGCTTGGTTTTATTGTCTTAAGGAACATTATTATGTTGGCCGGGGCATGTACGAGAGGACATCAGACTTTCTGAAGTAAGTACTTTAGTTTCACATGTGATGAATCCCAAAGCTAGGATTTCTTTTTTGCACCTCTATTTCTGGTTGTACTTTCTTGATGCAAATAAAGTGTCACCACTCACCAGCTTTCTCAATGGATTGGTTTTCCTCTTCCACTTTGGTCCTACTTTTGTGAAAGAATTACCTTGGATCATTTTTCTTTTTATTGTTGCTTTCTTTCCTGGAACTTCGTTTTGCTACTAACTTTAGGGGGATCCAGTATTTTATTGGCAATCAATATAAGGTATAAGATGTTTTGAAAGTTGTTTTTCCCTTGTTATTCTCTTCTAATCTCATATGAAGATAGAATCATTCTGTGTTACTTATTGAAATTAAGAATATTTCATATCTTTATTTGTTTTACCCGCGTACCCCAACCGTGGGAAGGATTGAAATAATAAGCTAGCATTTGGATTGGTTTTCTATTTGAAAATTTTTCATGTGGAGTCTGGAGTTGATTATTGTAATAGGAATACATTGGGATCCAGAGTTGATTTTTGAGAAAAAGTTCGTACTGAAATTTGAGAACAGATACAAGGAAAAAAATAGTTCAGGACCCTAATACCTAATTTATGTGTCTTTTCGCTACAAATAATGATTCTCTTTTGTTAGCAAATCATGTAACCTGTTTTTCATATGAAATCCTCTTTTTTTTTTTTGATCTAAATGTAAATGATGTATAGATCAAAAGAGCATGTACAAATACACGCGGGTATACCCACGGCTTTAACAAAGAGGGACTCCCTCAAAGGGCCTCAAGCAGCGTACTGCTTCTAAGACAACAGACAAAACAAGACATATTAGGAAGTCAAAATATGGGGGTACAAGGCATAAATAATCCTATACACCTGTATTTTGATTTTCCTAACAATCTAAATCCTCTTTTTCCTTCGCTGTAATATGGAATTACTACTTGCCCGTGGTTTATGCTCATAAATTGTTCTTTCTTTGCATCAAGAGACTGTTTTGGTTAATGATATTGAGAAAGTTTAATTTTTAATGAACAATATAGTTAAGTTTTAGAAGAATGTGGTGCGTATTGGTCTTGCAATTTGCTTTTGTGTCAGCTTATGTTCCAAAGTGCAGCAGCAGCCCACCAACTATTTTCATAACCGTCCCAATGAGCATAAACTCAAGTTTCTAGGAGTTAGTAATAAAAAGCCCTCTCTATCTAAGAAATGTTTTACAGATTTGTGTTTTTTTTTGGGGTTGGGGGGTTTAGGGTTTGGGGGTGGGGGGTTTACTTGGGGGTCTTAGTGAGTCCCATTGACCCCTTAGTATCCTTCCTTGCATCTACTTGAAAGGCTTTAATACTGAAATCTATTTCCGAGGGGGAGGCCCTGGCTCCAAGACCATTGCTTGGATGGAATGCTGGACTGCATATGGATTTCTACTTGAATGTAGTAGCTCACCAGATGCCTTAAATCTAGTAAATCAGGCATTTTATCTCCTTTGGCATTTGAATTTCTTGGTTGACGAGGGGAAGAAATAAAGGAGTTAAACTTCTTGAGCTGTTTAAAATATCATTGTTTCGGTGTAAAGAAGACATCCTAAATAACTCGATAACCTTGACTAGAGTAGGCCTTAGCTTGTGTAGTTGAGTAGGATACAAGAATCCTGTACTGCTATTGTGTTTGAAGCTGTCTACCATTGATTGTGTCTGAAGAAATTCTTTATCTACCCCTTAAAAATGATTACTGGTTGTTCTTCTTTATGCATTAATTAGTGTGTTATTTCACTTGGAACGAAATTATGTCACACATTCTCATTAGACTTTTCTTTTGAAGTGTATGGAAGTGTATTAGTCTTCGAAGCATTTGTGCAACTCCCTATGTTGTTATGCAAAGAGATAAAGAGATATAAACTAATTTTTTTGATTTGCTCCTTGTGCTCTGCTGGAGACTGTTAGATCATCCATTCTAAGTGTCTCAAAACAGCATAATATGCTTGTTGGTTGCATGGATTTTACGAAGTCTACATCTTTCTGGTTTATTTTTAATTGTTATTTTTTGATGGAAGATCGTTCTGGTTTATTTGGCGAATGAGATTTATATAAAAGACAGGTTGTTTTTTCTAGTTTAATAAAGAGTAGTTGTTGGGATTACTGTATGTAGGTGTATTTTTTGTTTTGGTTGGTATTGCATCAGGTTTCAATATTCGCATGTTCATTCAAAGCTATGCTGTCAAGACTTGACAGAAATGATCCTTTTACACTTATTTTGAAGTGAATTGATTGGATTGAACATACCCTTCTTGGTCTTTTACTTTTTCTTAGTTGTAATCTTACTTCAGTTCTGAATTTTTGCATAATATTTAATTCATGTAAGTGACTGAAGTTTGTAAATATGCTTAGTGACAGAAAATCTTTGTTTAATATCTCTCTCTTTCATTTTCTTTTTTCTTTTAATCTTTCTTATAGCATTTACTAACATCTTATAGTGCAGGTACGCGATTTTCTGGCTTATTGTCCTGGGATGCAAATTTTCCTTTGCCTATTTCCTACAGGTTTCCTTCACTTTTTGTCTTGAATTTGGGTTAACGGTTTGGGTAATATGCTGCTGACTGCTGATCTTTATTCCCTCGCATTTTGCAGATTAGACCCTTGGTTGGACCGACAAGGCTAGTAATAAGAATGGAAATTAACAATTATTCTTGGCATGATCTTGTGTCTAAACGTAAGCTAGTAACTTCAAGGTTCCATCGTTGTTTAATTTTCTCACATGACTTAAATGTGATCAGAGTACTCCCTTGTTCCTCGAGACTTCTTCTTCTGATCATGAACGATGATAACCTTTACATTTTAGTTAGAATTTTTTTGGTCCCTTTTCCCCTCCACTTTTTGATAAGCCTCCAAGTTTTGGATTAGTAGTAGTTGCTGTCTTTTGACTTTTATCTATCCTGATATGCTAATTTTTCCACTTTTTTTGATGGTGTTGTTCTCCTGCAGATAATCATAATGCTTTGACAGTTGCAAGCTTATGGGCTCCAGTTTTTGCTGTAAGTAACACTTTTTGTTCTTGTACTTATTCTTTGAATTTCCATGTCTCAAAACATTTCGCTTTACTTGCAAATTGGTGATGTGATAGTTCACTTATATGACCCTTCTGTTAGACAGAAAATTTGCCGATTTACCATGTGCTGAAGGTAACTAATTGGTGCTAGTCTTCACATGCCATGCTCTCTTTGTTTGCTTATTTTGAAAAAAAAAAAGAAGTTATTTAGTTCCAATACTATTGCAGTACCTTTTTGTTCCCTCTTTTATGTTTGAGCATTTGGTTGCTGAATTATGCATAATCTTGTTCTTCTTTTTCCTAGCTCTTGACAAAACCTAGTTGCTCCCACTTCCGAGTATACCGATTAAAGTGTACTGGTATTCCCATATTTTTATTCTTTGCGCTGTCAATGTATTTATGTGGATGCTATGGAACTTGTAAGTCTGAAAGATCGCGTGTATTATATTCTAAACAGTTGGGCAAAGGAAGTGGAAAAAACATGTTAATTCTTTCATGATTGAAGCATGAAAAACCCAGGGAATATCTATTGCTCAAGTGTCATAGTATTTGCTTTTGGTGAGATAGTCCACATTTGCAAGTTTGTATAACAATTAATTGTATATAAGTCTTGGGCAAATCCTCTTCCTCTTGAGGTACCTTTTGGGGATGAACCAAGTTCATTTTTCAACATGTTGTTAGAGCAATGCTGGGCCAACTTGCAATCACGCTGTAGATGTCCAGCCTTAGGCGTGAGCGGGGTGCTGACATATTTCATACTAGCTACTTTATATGAAAATGAATTGAATATAAAGCTTGGGCAATCCTGCTCCTCTTGTGGTACCTTCTGGTACAGGGGAGTAGACCCGAGTCCAATTTGTTGACAAATTTTATGGATACTCTAATGTGGAATGTGTTGTTCTTTTTAGCTTCTTAAATGTTTAATTATGAATGGATAGAGATTATGGTGAAATTGTCCGTTATGATATGTTGAATCCAATAATTGTTTTATTTAGTGGGTCAGGACTATTGTGCCAGTTCACAATGATTTGACTGCAAAAAGCATTTTCTCGTATCAATTGGTGTTGGTCGGATAAATTCTCTTCTTCCATGTTGGTACATAAAAGAGGTGTAGTGTCATTAAATGTCTGTGGTAAATCTCCATCTTTCCTCCTGTTACCTTATTTCATGTCATTTTAGCCTCCAAATTTACAGCGTCTGCGTAATCTTATCATAGCATGAACCTGTCATTGCATGTTTCCTTTTTCTGCAAGAAGTTAGAAGATATTAGATCTATTTTCAATGTTGTCATTGAAGTATCAGGAAATGCTCAACAATTCAATGTCCCTTTTTGTTTTCAAAATTTTCTTACCAAAATAAAGTTGTCCTATCAATATGATGATAAGGATTTGTGTTTCATTAGATGTAAGCCATTTATTTCTTGATGTGTTTATGTGTTTAACAGTCATGTAATAAACCTTAACCCATTTGTTTTCAGGATGTGTCTATATATGTTTAATAGTCATCCAGTCAAGTGGCAAACTGTTTTCATCTTTTAAATAACTTGTTCTAGTTTCAAATGAACTTGAATAGTGAATAGTGAATAAATTCTGACGGGGGAATACTGATTTGTTATATGCGAGAATTCTTGATGACGAAAATATTATATGTTGACGCTCTCTTTAATGAGTCAAGAATCCTGTATTTTATCCTTGCATATGCTGGTTTCATCTAGCAATGTGGTGGCATTATGCTGGCATCTTCAGTTCCCAACTAGAGTACTGCGGGCTTATGAAGTTGAGATTTATTTATAAACTCTCTAATGTTTTTGCAGATCTATCTTTTAGATATTCATATATTTTACACAATTGTGTCTGCTATCATGGGGTTCTTGCTTGGTGCAAGAGATCGTCTTGGGGAGGTAAGCACTTCCTTATTTAACCATACTCGGATGTTTGTGCATATTTTTTCTCTCATCAGAAATCCTTTTGTTTAATATTTTTAAAATATAACTTCAACTGAAGTTCTTTAGAAGTTGTTCAGTAATTCAAATGGTCCTCTGTCCTCTGCAGATTAGGTCATTGGATGCGGTTCATAAACTATTTGAGGGGTTTCCTGGAGCCTTTATGGATACTCTTCAAATACCTCTTCCCAACAGGTGCTTATCTCGTTGGGCCTTTTCTATTTTATTTTATTTTGATACCGTATGTTTCACATATCATTTCCTAGAACATTTAAGTATCTGTTCTGCTTTGCAGGGCTTCTCGCCAGTCAGCTGATAAGGTGAGTTTTATTAGTCTCATTTTCTTTGTACTTAGTTTTTCTTATTACTTTTGCATTGGCTGTGAAGTCTGGCTAGCTGCAAGATCTAGAATAATCCTTGGAGCAGAATAATTGTCTCATCTCCGAAGTAAACTTAGGGACTATTCTCGATTGCTGGAGCTCTTGTAAGCTGCTGAAAAAGAAGTGCTTTAAAAGAAGTTTTGAAAAGTTTATCATTTTCAATTTTAATGGCATAAAAAAGCATAAGCAATTTTAAAAAGCACCTTCAGAGTAGCTTTTTTGCTTCCTTTATCTATTCTCTATCAATTGGATCCCTTTTTTATCCATAGAAAAAGTTAGGTAAAGAGGCTTTCTTTGGCTTCTGCACTTAAAAAAGTCCCTTCTTTCTCTTAGGGGAAAGCACAAAGCTAGCTATCTTTTCCTTGTTTGACTTCCCGACATGCCCAAACTTACAACTTAACCAGATATAAAGAAAGATGGCTAGTTGGCTACTAGGGTTGCTGTTTCCATTCTCATATAATTTCAAACAATGGATCTACGTTAAGATCGTTTATCTACAGTGGAATGGTCTACAAAATCAACGATCTCAATGAATACAATCAAGACAATTGGCTGAATCCCGTGACACCATTTCATAGAAGTTCATTGACTCCTTTCCATCACCTAGGCCGTCAAAGACAAAAGCAAAGCGTAGCAACCCAAAGCTTTTTCAGCTTTTTTAAAGCTAAAAGGAGATGTGATATTAAGTGAAGAACAACTAAAAATGGCTTATAGCTTAAGATAATCCTGAAGCCAGTTTTAAGCAATTATACATGACCTTAGACTATTGACAGAGTGCTTTTTTCTTCTCATGCGGTTGTGATCATTTACTAAACCCCTTTAACATTTACACCAAATTTGACTTTGCCCTATAACCTGCAGCACTTTCATGTAAAGACAGTTGAAGATATTGCAACTTCCTTTTGTATCCTTGAGTTTGGTTAGAAATGTTTTCCTCATACGAAAAGATCTATCACAAAAGAACTCTTACCACAGATCAATCTGACTAGTGTCCAATTCCATCAATCAGCACTACCTTTGTCATTGCTGCAATTAACTTTGTGTGCGTGGTTGGAGGAGGGGTGGGAAGAGAAAATGGTCAAATGCAAATACACATGGTGTCAGCAGAGGAAAAACCTCACTGATTACGGGAAAGGATAAGGTATAGAGAAGGAAGTGGGTCTGGCGATTTGAGTGAGTGATTGCCGGGGGCGGGGGGGGTGGGGGGGGATGTAAAGTGGTGGTTGATGATTTCTTTCTCCTTGCGTCCCAAAGCATTTCTTCTCCCTTTCTTGGAGGGGGGATGGGAAGAGAAAATGGTCAAATGCAAATCTAGATGGTGTCAGCAGAGGAAAAACCTCACTGATTATGGGAAAGGATAAGGGATAGGGAAGGAAGTGGGTCTGGCGATTTGAGTGAGTGATCGCTGGGGGGGGATGTAAAGTGGTGGTTGATGATTTCTTTTTTCCTTGCGACCAAAGCATTTCTTCTTCCTTTCTTAGAGGGGATATTTTGAACCCTAGGAGCCAAATAAGGGCAATTCGAAATATCTGTTGCATGATTTATTGGTCATTTAACAAATTGGCCAGAAGTTGGTATTGGTGAGTGCAAATTGCTAGGCATTTATATTGTCAACGCAAGATCAAAGACAGAGGCAAGTTCAGTGTATCTGAGACCCTTTGTGCAATGCATGCCAATGTTCTGCTACACTGAATGCCAGATTTGCAGTAGAGCAACATTAAAAAAATGGAAGTGTGAGGTAGCGCAGCAATTGAGGATGATGAAGACTGGAGCGGTTGGACGGTAAAGATTGGCAGTGGAGGATGATGGAGATGAAGGTTTCATTGGCAAAGGGTTGGATTGCATTAAACAGAGATGACTAGGTAGGTGGAGGGGAAGATAGGCAGGAATTAGGGTTCATTTGTGAAATGGGGACATGTTTGACACCTAATAATGTCCTTTCACTTTCCCACAAAGGATAGTGAAATATAACTTTTGGTGTAATGCGATGCTAGTCTAATGTTGTGGGGTTAAGTGCATTTGGTGTAAACTGTAAGGGGGTTTAGTTTTAACAAACTCTTGAAAATTAATGTGCATGGGCTGTTCATCTTATACCTGATTCTCAATAGCTGGGAGGAACTTAATATGCTATGATCATTTTGTAATGCTTTGCAAAATTTTGTTCCGTCTGGACTTGTAAAATGCAAAGCAACCATTTCTTCAAGAACAACTTATTTTTTATTTTTTTTATAAATAAATTATTAAACATAGATAAAAAGAAAAAGTCTATCATGTCGTTAGCAGAAGAACCACTTATTTATGTATGAGCCTACCAGATCCTTCCTACAATTTTAGATAGCATTTGAAACATTGATTTTTTTTTTTTTTTAAAAAAAAAATTATAACAGCCGGTGGTACGTTTGCAAGAACACTAGATGCTATGACCTGAGACATTTTCCAAGTTGAATAAGAAATTGAAATGCATCCCCTTCTTATTTGAAACTCAAAATGACACTGAAAGGGCTGATGGTGGGTCTGAGATAAGTTGCTGTCCTCCGGTCTTTGTTTTATGTGAAAGTTAATTTCTGCTATCTTATTTAAGGTTCTGGAGAAGAACAAAGCAGACGCTGCTCATTTTGCGCCTTTTTGGAATGAAATTGTAAAGAATTTGAGGGAGGAAGACTACATTACTAACTTGTGAGTGTAACCTTAAATGTAAAATTTTGTTCAAGTTGGAAGTACTTGTTTCCTGTCATATTGTTGAGTTATTTACTATTTATCTACAAATTTGGCAGGGAAATGGAGCTTCTTGTAATGCCAAAAAATTCTGGAAGTATTCCGTTGGTGCAATGGCCCCTCTTCTTACTGGCTAGCAAGGTTGCATTGTGTACTATTTTCTTTCTGTTCCTGTTAGGATTGTTTTGTATTATCATGGGGTTGGTTTATCTTATCTCAAACTCTCTTTTTTGGCTATCTGCTACAGATATTTCTTGCAAAGGATATTGCTGTTGAAAGTAGAGATTCACAAGAAGAGCTATGGGATAGGATCTCAAGGGATGACTACATGAAATATGCAGTTCAAGAGTGCTACTATTCTATCAAGATCGTACTTACTGCATTATTGGATGATGAAAGAAATGATGAAGGAAAGAAATGGTAATTCTATGACAAGAATTTCAGAAGTTTTTCTGATTTATTTGTCCATTCTTGGCCATTAGATCATTATACCCTTAGTCTTGTGAACCTAGAGATTCTGGTATATCACTGTAGGATGTTGCACTGTGAAGTGGGGGAAGTTAAGGAAATTTTCAAATAGGCATTGAAAATTTGAGATCTTAACTACCTTAAATGTGTAACGACATGATTTTAGAATAGGCTTGATTTGGATTGGGTCAATTATGCTGAATCCAATTAAGATAAACACAGGTTTCCTAAAACCCATGAGCAATTAAGATAGACTCTACTGGCAAATGGGCCTTTCTTTAAATTTTTATTTTTCTTTTTTCCTTGGGCATTCTTGATCTCTTAAAGGACTCAAAAAGGTTGGAAGTCTTGAGAATCCTCATGTTTAATAATTGTTGTCAAACATGGTATATCTCCTTCTTAAACGACAAGCTTCTTGGGTTTTTGAGACCTTTTTGTTATGGCGGATATCCTAATTTTTTATGCCTATTCCAGCAATGACAATCTTCTGTTCTCTTATGTTTTTCAGGGTTGAACGGATATATGAAGACATTCAAGGAAGTATTGCCAACAGGAGTATTCATAATGATATTGTGCTGAATAAGCTGTCACTAGTCATTCAGAAAGTTACTGCATTGATGGGAATACTGGTTTGTGTTTTTTGTTTCAACTTTGTTGGACTGTTCATTGAGAACCAGCTTATGTTATATTGATGATTTGTTCTACTTTATTATTTTCAATTTGACCCTATGGTGTCCCTTTTTGTTTAATTTTGATTTTTAAATAGGGTATTATCTGATCTCAGTCTCTCTCTCTCTCTCTCCTGATTCTTTATAGTATGGCTTATGATCTAGTCTATTCCCCCCATCTCTTGTAGGTAATAAAACATGCATTTGTGGCACTACTCCTATATTTTATACTGCGTGCTTCCTCTTATAACATCTCATGTAGCATGTCCTTGTAATGAGGTAAATATAGTAAAAGGAACGATTGCACTGGGTTAAAATGGCTTACTTTTTCCATCTCCTGGTTGATCCTAAAATTGTTAAGAAAAGTTCACTTTCTGTAAGTATTGGAATTTCTTCCAACTCAAGTCCAGCCTTTTTAAATTTTTTTTAATATGACTGGAGGAAGTCAAAACTACGTGTTTCTAGATTCAGTGTCTGGAGCATAGGCCAAGCAAATGCCTAGCAATCTATTGTTGAGATAAAAATGTTTTACTCTATTTAATCCTGTGACAAGTGCTTTTATTGACTATGAGAAGGCTTTTCTATGATTGAATTAATACTAGATATCTATACAGTTGTAGGTATTTATTAGAAATCAATTTTAAGAGTACAACTACAATGGTACCTTTCTGTTGAAGCTGCAGTTGTTTTGTCACCTGCTTTCCATTATCGTTTATATTTCAACAGTGTATGCACTCTCTGAGCGATATTAGTCACCCTTATGATGCCCCTTGTAATGCTTTTGAGCCCTAGTTAGAATAAAACACAACTCAAAAACAGTATTCTGTTTGGTTTACATGTAACTGTTATCATTCTACGGGGAAGAACCATTACGAAGAGAGCTAAAAGATGAAGTAATCAAAGTAGTTGGACTTTATTTCACGGACATTTTGTGTTGTGGTGACCAATTTTCTTTTGTTTTGGTTGAATGAAAAGTTGTGGTTTGCTTTACCATTCTCATGTGACGATTTAATGTAGGAATGAGCTAGTAATTTTTTATGCATTTTAGGATTGTTCTGCTGTTGATAAAAGTTATTTGGACAATTATTTCATATTTTTTCTTTTAAAGTGGAAAGTATATGAGGTGGGGAAACAGAAATCATGTTAGAGGTAGATGTGCTGTGAAATTGCAGATAACAGCATCCATGATACTGTGCATTTAAAACAAGTTCCAAGAGGCTAACTGTTTGGATGCTGCAGGATTGTGCCTTTTTATCTGGAGTACTTTCCTTAAACATTTTTATTGTGACACATGATATACTGTTTGTGTCCATTGTGCATCAACAAGGCTTTTATTTGGTGTGTAGTAATACATCTATTTCTTGTTAGGAAAAGCTTGTTTGTCCTTTCTTAAATTTCTTAGCATACTACTTTTAGTTGCTATTTATTGCATTAATAGTATTTGCTTTAGCAGTGCTGCTAGGCCTCCTCCCTTATGGTGTCTAGCACTTTATTGATTTGCTGAATTTCTTACCATGCTGTGTTAACTTGCTATTCTTTGTAGAAAGAGGATCAAACGGCAGAACTTGAAAGTGGTGCTATTAAGGCCATTCAAGATCTTTATGATGTTATGCGTCTTGATGTCCTCGCTATCAACCTGAGGTTTGTTTTGCATGATAAAAATTTAGGTTTAGCTACCTTTGATCATTCTGTGTTTCATCCATATGTTTGTTTTCAGAGACAACTATGAGACATGGAATGTTTTATCGAAAGCAAGGAACGAAGGTCGTCTTTTCCAGAAACTGAAGTGGCCAACAGATGTTGAGTTGGTGAGTTATGTTCGCTTAGCATATTTTCTCCACCCCCTTGTGACTGCTTTACCCACATTATGGTAGATCGTTATAATCTCTAGGCTTCTTGTCACATCTTCCTGCATGTTTGAGTTCAGAGAGGTGGGTAACTGTCTATGAGCATTTTAATTCTCAATTACATGCAGAGAACACATGTTCGGAGGTTATATTCCCTTCTGACCATCAAAGATTCAGCTGCAAATATCCCCAAAAATCTCGAGGCCAGGCGCAGATTGGAGTTCTTTACAAATTCTCTTTTCATGGAGATGCCAATTGCAAAGCCAGTCCGTGAGATGTTGTCCTTTAGGTAATGTCCTTTCTTGTGGTTCTTTGATTTTTTGCAACTGCTGGGTTACTTATCGAATCAATTATTTTGTTTTGCAGTGTTTTCACGCCATATTACTCTGAGATTGTGCTTTACAGCATGCCCGAACTACTTAAAAAGAATGAAGATGGTATTTCAACTTTGTTTTACCTCCAGAAGATATATCCTGGTATCCTCCAATCCTTACCTAAAAGACACCTCTCTCTCTCTCTCTCTCCTGCTCCTGCTCCTGCTCCTGCTCCCGCTCCCTCTCCCGCCCCCCCCCCTCCCCCTCCCCCCCTCCCCCCTCCCCCTCCCTCTCTCTCTCTCTCTCTCTCTCTCTCTCTCAAGACTTGGACGTTTTGTGTAACACTTGCTGGTATATGATAGAGAAGGATGGTTTGCATTGGTCTTTTACAAGAGGATATCTGATCTCGTTAGTTTTACATTTTCAGGACTCTTGTGAGGGACAATAGAAATGCTGTTTACATCATATTTGTTATCACTCTCTGTTTATGCTTGTGAACTTATTACGAGATGTGTGGGGTTACTCAATCTTAGATGGTAGGCTTATAGTATCATCTAGCTCTCGGAAAAATATGGTAGTACTCGTCACACAAGTTTTTCCTTAATTAAGGATACTGGTCAAATGTTCATTCACCCCAGAGGTCCTTCTGTTGTACCCTCTTATTTGGTCATACTTTGCAAGTTGCACAAGTTCAGAGTTTCCTTGTTGGTTTGTCTGGTCTGAATTACAGGTTTCCAATTACATTTCCTTGATTGCATTTTCCTTTAGTAAATTTATGCATTTCTGGAAAAATGAGGTACCTAGAAAATTTTTTTTTCTCCATATATCCCACACTCCCTTTTCAATAGAGGGGACACGCAGGAACTGATTGGAGCCTGAAAAGAAGAAGAAGGGGGAAAGAAATACCTGGAGAGGGAATTTAAACTTTTTCTGTAGATGATTCAATAATAGACCAGTTCAGTTACTGAAACTATACTTGCATGATTTGAACTTAAGTGGATTGAATAACAGACCCATTTAATTATTGAATGCTATACTATGTTTTAGATTCTTCTTAATCTATTTTTAGAACCTTATATGCTTTTAAAAATTTCTGAGAGATACCTTTTGTATTCTTGTTTGTTAACTAAATTGCCAATTTAGATGAATGGAAAAATTTTCTTGCTCGGATTGGCCGTGATGAGAATACATCAGAGTTGGAACTTAACGATAATCCAAATGACATTCTTGAACTTCGCTTCTGGGCTTCTTACCGAGGACAAACATTGGCTAGAACAGGTGTGTTTACTTTCTGAAATCTCCACAAATCTCTAGGCCTTGAGACCTTTCTGGCTGGTATCATGTTCTGTTTGCTTACCTCTTATCTATAGAACTTTTGTCCTGTGATGTTTGTTTTGGTGATTGAATGAGATGCATATTTCATTATGTAGAAATCATGTCTGTCAGATCCAGCTTATAAACTAATATACTGCATTCCATCTTTGTATTTTGCCTTTTTTTTCATCCTCTGCTGAAATTCCTCTATAAATTGAATTGGCTAACTGAAAATTCAATGAGAAGGACCACAGCTTTTTTTGTTATTATGGGTACTGAAGATGAAATTCTAGTCACTGGTGAGAGTGTTTCAATGTAATACTCCCAGATCAATAACTTAAAATCCCTGACTAACGCAAAATTCAATGAGAAGGACCACGGCCTTTTTTATTATTATGGGTTCTGAAGATGAAATTCTAGTCAGTGTTTCATCGTAATACTTCCTGATCAATAACTTACAATCCCTGACTGAAGAGATTATATGAACCGTTAAAATTGAAGGATTTTGTATGCCTAATGTGAAGGAATTTTACTTATTGAGTGTTTTATAGATTTGCAAAATGGAATACAGTAAATGTTTTATGTTTAAAAACTGTGTACTGCACATGTTGTTTTGATGGATTGAGTATCCACGTCCATGAATCTTTCTAATATTAATTTGCACTGTTCTTCGTGTTGACCTTTTCGATTCTTTGTAGTGTAGCTTCGGAGGTGCTATAGGCAGCTTAGTCATTTGAGTTTTGGGTTTTAATCTGCAATCATTATTATCAATTGTTTGTGGACCATAATCTATACTCTTAATGATTTGTTGGAGACCATTTTCTTTCCCTCATATTATTTTAACAAAAGTTCTTGTAAAGGTATTTGTACACATGTGCGGTAAATACATATTCAAATTGTATTTCGCTTATATGTTATGGCAATGTTTTTGGTTAACATATCATTATGCCTATTGGGGAAAAGCAGATGGGAAAAGGCAAGGAATTGTGGGGGAAGCAAGAAATGGGAAAGAAAACAATGCAGGAACTTAAACCTGCAGCCCTGGTTCATTGTAGTATATGAGCAAATACACTATTTTAGGCAAGAATTATGTTAACAAAATAGGTAAAGAACATCATCTTATGGGGGTGTGCCGAGATTTAGTGGTGAAATTTGTGTTTTGGGGAAGAAAAGGCAGAAAGGGAAGAAAGCTGGGAAGAGAGAGAAAAGCAAAAATGATAGACTAAATCGGTGGAAATTTTCTGGGGAAAATTAGTGGGCCCCACTGTTGCCTTTTCCATTGCAGAAGTCAGACCAGCGAAGTTTTGTGTATGTGAGCTAGCCTGATTTATGATTCAGAATTTGTTTTTTTATACGTGATTTCAAATCCACACGTCTCTTTTTAGATACTAAGTTTCTCTACTTTTCGTTTGTATTTGTTGCATTTGACAATCTAACTGCAGATCTACATTTAGCAAGTGGGACCGTAATGTTTTAGGAGAGTCCTGTTTGTTTTCTTCTATTGGTTATTTGCTTGCTTAGTATTCTGACTTTTGTTCCATTGCAGTTCGGGGAATGATGTATTACAGAAAAGCTCTTATGCTTCAGGCTTATCTGGAAAGAAGGATTTCTGGAGGTTGGCAACTGACTGCTTAGATTTTTGTTTTTTTCAGTTTAGGGGACTTTATTAACCCATGTCTGTTATGTTCAGATATAGAAGCTGCAAATTCCACGAATGTAGTAACTGATGTTGAAGGTTTTGAGTTGTCTCCTGAAGCAAGAGCTCAGGCGGATCTGAAGTTTACTTATGTTGTTACATGTCAAATATATGGAAAACAGAAAGAAGAACGAAAGCCTGAGGCTGCAGATATTGCATTGCTAATGCAAAGGTCGAATTTTAATCTCTATGCCATATAATGCGCCTTGGCTTTTGGGTCTTTCCTGCTTGTTGTATTCTTTAGTTGGAGATTCCTCCAAGCTGTTTATTTGTACAATGGAAATATGTTGGTACTTTTGCTAATTTATTTGTTTCCTTGTGATGTTCCAATTCTATCTCATTGTAGAAATGAAGCTCTTCGGGTTGCTTTCATTGATGTGGTTGAGTCTCTAAAGGATGGCAAAGTACATACTGAGTATTACTCAAAGCTTGTAAAAGCTGACATCAATCGGAAAGATAAGGTTTTAATTATTCCTTTTCTTTTTGCATTGTATACAGTTGATGACTTTGATCCCTGTGCAACATAAGTGGACGTTATTTACTTTCATCTTTACATTCTCTCAGTAACTAAAGAAAAAAGAAAGAACATAGTGTGTTAGAAATTTACTGTGAGAGTGAAAAACAAGGAAATGTAGCGCCTCAAGTTTGCCTATCATAAAGGAAAATAAGAAAAGAGAATGGAAGGGTTTATTCTTGTCTTTGAATAATCTTGCAGTTGAATTCAGTTTCTAGTCCATTTCCATTGGATTATGAGCTTTGGGATTCTGAGTTTCTTTGGCTTCTTGAATAATATATATGATAACACTGAGAATGCAACTTCTTGAAGTATATGTTTTATCTCAATGTTTTTCTCTAGATGGGCATTTGTTTGGTGGTATCTTTATTTTATCATCATTGAATGATCTATATCAGTTCCAGTCTCTCATGTTCTCATGATCATCAGTCTCAAAATGTAGTGTTGGCTATAGTCATCAATTAATTATGTAGATGTTGCATTCTCAAAATGTAGTTGTTTTTTCTTACTTGATTCTGGTTTGTCTTGATTACTCAGAATTGTGTCGTATCAGGCTGCTTTGGCTACGTGACCTACTCATTCAGATGTTGTATGCCATTACAAAATTCCAATTAAGTCTAAAAATATATAAATTCTTATATGTTTTTTCATTTAAATTGTATGCAGGAAATCTATTCAATAAAATTGCCTGGGAATCCCAAACTGGGTGAAGGGAAACCTGAAAATCAAAATCATGCTGTTATCTTTACACGTGGGAACGCAATACAAACTATTGACATGAATCAGGTATGAGCGAGCTATACGAGGGCAATCTTTATTTATTTATTTATTTTGCACCTTATGGGTTATGGCTGAAACTTTTTACCCACATTTGTTGAAATTAAAAATATAGGCATGAAGCACTAGTGTGCAAACTTGTCAAAATAGCATCTCAAAGTATGTTGCAAAGAGAGGCGATCTAATATTCACTTTTCTTGCACCTTGAGAGTATGAAGGCATTTCATTTGCAAGGAAAAAAAAGCACTATATTCCTACAAGGGGCTAGTTCTAGTTTCCATGTCCACTTTAATTTATTTTGGTTTGCAAATAAGCTGGGTAATTTGTTTACTGTTGACTGACATTGCATCAATAGAATATTAGATTTTAACACACTTCACAAGGTTATGAAATTCTTAAAATTAACCCAGTAATTCTTGGTAACTTTTCTATACAAGGAAAGGTTTATAAGAAGATTTCAAAAGCTTTAGGTTCAAAATGTTAGGACCAGTTTCAGTTTTGAGATGGTTTTCCTTTTTTTTATGTCTTAGAACCAACTCATAGCTTAGATATGTAGAATCAAATAAATGCCATTGAGGTACATATGCATTTGTGGTACTGCTTTACAGTCATCTTTTCCATGCAAAAAAAGCAAAATTAAATAGTTGACTGACTTACATTTCATGCCAAGAATTGCTTGGGACCGACTCAAGATGAAGATTGAAAAGACCCCACTGACCTGTTTCTTTGGCACTGTTGAATTTGTAAATTCCCTTGGAACCTCTTCTGCCTCTGTAATTTTTTTTTTCTTTTTTTTTTTTTGGGAATTATCAGACCCTAGTTGATGTTTAGGGTGCATTTGGATTGGATTTGATAATAAGAAAAGTTAAGATTTTTCATTAAATTTTGAAAGATATATTTATTGTGAGAGAAGCTGTAGGGTCCAAAGTTTAAAAAAAAAAAAAAAAAAGGGTTTTCATTTCTAAATCCAATCCAAATGCACCTTTAGTCAAAGCTGGAAATGTAATATAGTAACATAAAAAGAACAGATCCTGAGGGCCAATAATCCCTTTGTGTCACCTCAAGAGAATGACAAACTTTTGAAAGTGTGACATGTTAGAAAAATCTTCTCCACAAATGGGAGTAAAATGTTTTGGCTTCCAAAGGTAACAAGCAAGTCAAAGCAGGATGGAGGAATCCACCCCCCCCCCTCCCCCCCCCCAATCCCCTCCTTCCCTCCCTCTCTCTTATGTCTTTCCTTTATTGTGTTATTCTGGAAATTTGTTTATTCGTTCTGCTTAACAGGACAACTATTTTGAGGAGGCTTTGAAAATGAGAAACCTTCTTGAAGAATTCAATCGGAATCATGGGATTCATCCGCCTACCATTCTTGGTGTCAGGGAGCATGTTTTTACTGGGAGGTATTTCCCAGTTTGCTTAATATACTTCATTTCTCTGTATCAATATCATGCATCTGATTTTTTTTCTTTTTTGTGTGTGCAGTGTATCTTCTTTAGCATATTTCATGTCAAGTCAAGAAACCAGCTTTGTGACACTTGGGCAGCGTGTTCTCGCAAATCCTTTGAAGTGAGATTGTTCTTTGCCAGCCATTTTTATTTCTAATGCAAAGTAATAGTCCTCTTTATTTTGTTATGGGCTTCTAGTATTCGGACTAAATTCTTGAGTTACATAGGGTTCGCATGCATTATGGCCATCCAGATGTTTTTGATAGAATTTTCCATTTTACTCGGGGTGGTATCAGCAAGGCATCTCGTGTAATTAATATCAGTGAAGACATATATGCAGGTAAAAGTTCAAAAGTTTGTACATTTGTCATGTATTTTTTCACAGCAAGTACTTCAGAAGACATTCATAAAAATCTTTATGTTCAAGATATTATCCCAGTCCTTGCTCTGTTCAAGTAGTCATGTAAGTCGTGTCTTAGTATTTTATTTTACCTCATAACTAGTAAACTCATAATAGGAGAAAAGCTTCTACCCAACTTGCACTGGAAAAATGTTTTAGGATATCGACTGTCTTGTAGTGGCTTTGGTCATTTAAAATAAGTTGTCCTCAGATTTGGGTATTCCAGTTGCATGCATTTCACATGCATTTTTATTGTCAATGGATGTGATTTACTCGGTTGGGATGATAACCATCTAGCTATTCATTTCTTTTTTGAGTAGATAGAATTGTTATTTATGTATAGTTATAGTTAGCTGTTGTAGTTTCTACTTGTCAGAAGTTGGACAAGTAGTCCTCGTACTTGTGAATCTAATATCCCAAATGATTGGGCCATTGTTAGGTTCCATCTGCATATCTTTGACTTGTTTTGTAAGATCCAATTTCGAAAAAGTGCTATACATTTATTTGGCGAACTAATTTAGATACAACTAAAACTTGTTCATCCCTTTTCTTTTCTCTATTCTTTCTTTCTCCTCCACTGCTGCCCAACTGCCAACCGACGGCAGCAGTGGCGAGATTTTGCTCTGGAGAATTTCTGTGCAACCCAAGGCAACCACTAACATTAGTTCCACTTTCTTGCATAAATTACATAAAGGGTTTATCTCCTTGATCCTTTCTTAGATAACTTGGGCAGTAACAAGATTTCCATGCCTCATGAACCGTAAGGTTAAATTCAAACATGTAGGCACCTTCATTTTCCAGATTCTTGTCCATAGATGGTCACATTTGGTTGTGAACAGGCTTCATCTGGGATGGTTCTGTACTCCGGTGACACAAAAGATTTCTCTTCTAACAGAGTATTCTGTAATTTTAGCAAGGCTTGTGCCCCAAAACCCAGACCACACCTACGTTTGAGGCGTTTGATTCCCGAACGTTCTCAGTTTAGGGGGGATCCATTTTTTTCCCATAAGACCTTCACACAAAGCAGTTCTGGGTCAGTTATCATGCGCCAAGCTATTTAGTTAGAAGGGCCCTATTCGTATCCCTCAGATACTTAAACCCCGTGCCACCTTATCTCGTGGGTATGCATATGTTGTCTCATACAATAATGTGAAAGCTCCTTTCTATCATAAATTTATGGGCTAATTTGGGGTTAGATTTATTAGTTTAATCTGAACCAGTTGGATCTCAGATTTGTTTTCTCTTGGAAAGAGGTACTCATGCATTAGTTTAATTATATGCGTGTAGCTGTTTTTCTTCAAATGTACATGCATGTAGTCTTTGTTTGTGAACGTTTGCCATCCCGTGATTTTCTGTGAACTTATGCCCAATCGGCCAGTCACATTTTCTTTTTTCTAAATCAATCGGCCAGTAACATTAATTTCTTGTGTTCCATTTATTTAAATGGAATCATTATGTGCTATTTGGTAGATGGCATGTCAGTATTGGAATTAAAATTTCCTGCTTTCATGAGATATAATTTTTAAGTAATTTGCAGGATTCAATTCAACCTTACGTCAAGGAAATGTGACCCATCATGAGTACATCCAGGTAATTGTCATGGTTGTTTCTTTTTCCAGTGAAATACATGGTGATACAAATCTTACTTGTACTATTTGCAGGTTGGCAAGGGCAGAGATGTTGGACTTAATCAGATTGCTTTATTTGAAGGCAAGGTGTCTGGCGGAAATGGTGAACAAGTTCTTAGTAGGGATGTCTATAGACTTGGACAACTCTTTGACTTTTTCAGAATGCTGTCATTCTACTTCACTACAGTTGGATATTACTTTTGTACTTTGGTGAGCTATTTTCCTTTATAATTAGTCAGCTTTTTTTGGCCCTTCAAAAGAACAAGAGAAAAAGAAAACAAACTATTTAGAAAGATGAGATATAAGTGACAAGATAAACTGTCTCAAAAGCTTCTGGCTTGATGATAGTGAAGTGCAGATGATTGTTATCATTCTGATTGTCATGCTTGCACATAGAAAATATATGCTGTCAGAATGTTGTAGGACCTTCTCATCTACAACGAATAGGCATAAAGGCATGATTAGTTCCACAAATCTCACTGCACTGACCATAGTAAACTCCTTCTCGTTGTACCGAAATAGAGGTTTGATTTAAACGACCAGGTACAGCATCACATTTGACACCTAAGGAAGGTACAGCCCAACTATGAGGTCTTTTTCAAGAATTTGAACAAAGGCTCACAAGTGGAAGTTAATTGTGCGATGAATCTACCGATGAAGTGAATCTTTCCCAAGAAGCTTTTCACATCTTTTTTGAGTCTTTGGAATGGGCATATCTCGAATTTCCTTGATCTTTGCAGGATCTATCTCAATACCCTTCTTACTCACAATGAAACCCAATAGCTTGACAGTAGGAGCTCCAAAAGCACACTTTGCAGGATTGATCTTAGATATTAAATTTATTAAGAATAATTATTCAGTTTAAAGCTTCTAATGCTCTTTAAGCACTAATTTTTTCAGAAAGAAATAAAAGAAAAGTAAAGAAAATTGGTGCTGGCTAGCCAAAGTGTGATTTATATTTATTAATCAATTAGAAAGAGCAAGTGCATGTTGTTCCACTGGGCTTGGTGATTTTGAGTTCTTCAGGAACGTGGCTGTTGGTCATAGTATAATAAAAGAAGCGATGAAGTCTCCATATCATTTTAAAGGCACCAGATTTAGTAAACTCCTGGAGAATAAATTCTGCTACGTCTTGCCTGTTTCATCTCCTTTTTTGGTCTATATCATTTCCCAAACACATGTTGACATATGGAATGCTGGGTAAACTAGAGAGAAGGTGCTCCATGTTGTTAATGCCAAATTGCTGCTAATCCCAGAAATTAGAGGAAAACTATGCCAATGTTGTGAAAAGTTGTCATAGATTATTAAGCAGGATGAATGGTAGGATATCTCAGAAGCACGTCGGGTAACCTATATATTTTCATGTATATGAGGAACATGATTTCTTAAATTGCAGTACAGAAGAACATAGTGATCCGAAAATAAATTCACTTGCTTCTTCCACCTACCAGCTTGTAATGAGAGGATTCATTTGCCTATAGAAGAATTTGCTTTTATCCCTATTTATCTCACTAAACTTGGTATATAACCTCTGTTTAATGTTCGTAACAGACTTATTTCGTTTAGTATATTTTCTTCCCATCTCTTTTCTCATTTAAATCTACCAAAAGTCATGAGATTCTGTTTTTAAGTTATGAGTAAAGCAATTGATGTTACAGTTTCTGAATTTTTAAGTTACATGTATTATCTAATGGTTGATTTTTTGACATCTGTGCAGTTGACGGTTCTGACTGTGTACATTTTCCTCTATGGAAGAGCATATCTGGTGAGTAGTATGATGTATAATAGTAAAATTGCAATATTTTTCCTACAAACAATTGGAAATGATATTTTATCTACTCTAACCACCGAGCGAAGCTTGGAGGAATGTCTGGTCAAAAGCTCAGGGGGAAGTCCTTTGTAGATCGTCCTGGGACATCACTTATTGCAAAAAGCATCTATGATACTTTTGTTTGATTTCCTTTTCTTCTTTTCGGGTAGTTTGGACTGTTCAAACAGGCATATCATAATATAGGACGCCGGGTTGTCTTGATGAATCTAATCCGACTTTTGTTTGCTTATTTTGGATTTGAGTTTTCTTGTTGGAGATAATCATGGATAAGAAAAAGTGAGGAAGTGTTGCATGGATACATCTGTGATGTTCATGATAATTCTCTTACTCATTCCTGGTCTTTATTCCAGTCTGTTTTACAAGTAAACACAATTGTTTCAGGCTTTATCAGGAGTTGGCGAAACTATCCAAGTCAGAGCAAGAATCTTGGACAACACTGCCTTGAGTGTAGCCCTCAATGCACAGTTTTTGTTTCAGATTGGTGTTTTTACAGCAGTACCAATGGTATTGGGGTTCATCTTGGAAGAAGGATTCCTAAGGGTATGTTTTCTAAGCAAAAGTCAACACCTTACTTCCCACCCCCAAAAAGTAAAAGCCTGAAACAGAAAAAAAAGAACTAAACTTGATTTGAACACAAATAGGTTTTGTGGATTTAAGTTTGCGATTTAGTTCTCCTAAAAAGCTGAAACTTTAGGAATTATGCAGAAAATAAATATAAACTTAGGGTCTACTTGTAGGAATTAACTTAGGAAAAAGTATGTATCTTTTACTTTAAATTCGTAAAAAGGTAAAATATTGTGAGAGGATATGCAAGTCCCGAAGTGAAAAAGTGAATCTTTTCACTTTTAGTTTCAATCCAAGTATACCCTTAGATTCCCAGTCGTCCGGAGCATTTGTAGCTTCTTGTTCCCACCTGATGCCGCTTGGCATCTTTGCTGGATTGTTTTAGTAGTTAGTATGAGCCAAAGAGATCCAACTTAAAATGGAAACCAACAAGATGGTAAGTGGAATTCATATATCAGATTGGTGATGATGCATGTATTATATTTTTCTCTTTCCAATAATTTAATCCATTATGTTGGGAATCATTTTTCTAATATTAGTTAAAGAGCTTTTTGTCCAAAATAATGTCATTTGACTGTTCATGCTGAAATGGATTAGCAAAAGAAATTTGCCTGTAGGCTACGAGGGGTGTTTGAACTGTAGGTGATGATTCTAATTGTTTTTGTCTGCTTAGAAGCTTATCCAAGAATAGGCACTTTATTCCCCTTTGCCATTTGCTCTTTATTTGCTTTTTCTGCAGTCATTTACTATGGCGGGTAACATCCATTAATATCCTGAAAGCCAGTGTTGAATCTTGTTCACTCTCTTGTAAACATTTTTCCATGGTCCTTTAGTACTGATCTATTTTGGACTGCCTCCTGTTAATATTTCCTAGTAGAATCCTACTGTCCTATCCAGTGTGGAATTTACTTAGCATGTTATTTATCTTGTTTTCTTTGCTTGAAAACCAGTTGGGTTTAACTAGCATTACCATGACCAATTATATGCTTAATGTATCATTTGTGGTTAGTGGAGTTTAAGAAGTGCCACTCTTTTTGCGCTTGTGGTGATTCATTCATCTATGTTCTAGAGATTAAAAGTTTCGGTTTTATTGACTGTTATCTCCATTCTGTTTTCAGGGAACTATCTTAACCATTTTGTTTTCTTCTTGTCACCACAGGCAGTTGTCAGTTTTGTCACTATGCAATTTCAGCTCTGTACAGTCTTCTTCACATTCTCACTGGGCACAAAATCTCACTACTTTGGTCGGACCATTCTCCATGGCGGTGCTAGAGTATGTCTTTGTAATTGTTCACTGCTGATATATTGTCATCTAGCTAGGACTTTCCTTTCAACTAACTCTTCTAATCTTTTGAACAGTATCAAGCAACTGGTAGAGGTTTTGTGGTTCGCCATATCAAATTCTCTGAAAATTACAGGCTTTACTCTCGGAGTCATTTTGTTAAAGGGTATCTCTCTCTCTCTCTCTCTCTCTCTCTCTCTCTCTCTCTCTCTCTCTCTCACACACACACACACACACACAGACATAATGTACCTTCTTAGTTTGAGTGCTAATTATTTCACATCTCAGAATGGAAGTGGTGCTTTTGTTGGTGGTATACCTTGCATATGGCTATAATGAAAGTGGGGCTATAGGATACATTCTTCTTACCGTCAGCAGTTGGTTCATGGCAATCTCATGGCTTTTTGCTCCTTATTTATTTAATCCATCTGGATTTGAGTGGCAGAAGTAAGTACTATTGTACGAAAAATGTAGCCTATTTTCTCTCATCTGTTTAGTAAACCTTCCTTTTTTCCCCATACAGGACAGTAGAGGATTTCCGGGATTGGACAAATTGGCTTCTTTACAGGGGTGGAATTGGGGTCAAGGGAGAGGAAAGCTGGGAAGCTTGGTGGGATGAAGAACTGGTAGGAAATCTGCTTGAGTATGAATAAGTTGAAATTTTTCGTTAGTTTGACTTTTTTATGGTTCATTCTTGAAGAAAAATTCCAAGTAGTTGATCATCCTTGTTTGAAACTAATGCTGCCAGTCGTTCTAATTGTTGCACTAAGATATTCTTTTCTGCTTTTTTTTTAAAATTTTTTTCTTCTCCTATGCAGGCTCATATTAGAACCTTAAGAGGGAGGTTGCTCGAGACCATTCTTAGCCTACGATTCTTTATGTTCCAGTATGGAATTGTATACAAGCTCAACATACAAGGATCAGATACCTCATTAACAGTAAGTACCACATCATTTTGCTAAAACAAAATTTCTTTTTGTATTGTAATTTCTACCACTTCCTGTCTTTCCTGTATTAGTAAGGATTGAATCTGGTGAAAGTGCAGTTCATCTATATTTTGTCAAAGTCCAAAGATCAACTTTGTGGGTGTCTGCTCATTCTGGACTGTGTCCTGTTATATTCTATTATCTGCTGATCTTTTCTTTCTTCTCTAAATATTTGTTCCCTTTTTTGTAGGTTTATGGGTTCTCATGGGTTGTTTTTGCCGTAATTATACTTCTTTTCAAGGTCTGCTTACAACTTTAAATTCTGAAACTTGCAATGGTTCAACGTTTGTGCATGGCCACAGCAGATATAGAATGAATCTCCCTTTATTTGTTGGATTGTGCAGGTTTTCACTTTCAGCCAGAAGATATCTGTTAATTTTCAGCTGGTTCTGCGCTTTATTCAAGGTGTCTCGTTTTTGCTTGCACTTGCTGGTTTAGCTGTTGCAGTGGCATTTACGAAACTGTCTATTCCAGACATATTTGCTTGCATCTTGGCTTTTTTACCAACCGGCTGGGGAATTCTATGCGTAAGTGTCTGGACAGACTGAGCTATCATAATTTCCTTTTCCTTATTCTTATTATCAAGCTCCAGCTTCTTGTCCAAAGAAACAATCCAAAATAATAGGTTCCCCTACTTGAATCAGGTCCTACAAACTTGAATCAGGTCCTACAAACTATAAGATAGAACCTTAGCAGAGATGATTACGGTTATTGATTCTTCTAAGCACATTTATGGCCCTGAATTCAAGATAAAATAATTGAACCAACCATGTGATGTGGGAGGTGTTGCTGAAAATGGAATCATGATAATTATCAGATCTTTAGGACATCACAAGCATAGCATGATTTTTCAGGTTTAACCTTTTTATGCTGTCTAACAACCCTAACCTTCCACCCTAATCCACGCACCTCCAAGATAAAGGCAATAATAAAAGCCTCCTCCTTTTCATTCACTTCTTTAACCTCTTTTGGGTGAAAATACGTAATCTTAACCTGAGTGTTACAGTTATCATCCTTCAACTTTTAAATGCATGAGCTCTTTTACCATTCTGCTTTTAGTTCTTCACTTTTGTCACATAACAATGCACTGGGCTCTTTATCATGGAATCCTAGTGCTGATAGGCCAGAATAGAACCAGAAAACGAACAAAACTCTCCCTCAAGCAAGCTATAGATATATCTCCTTCAGGATATCAATCTGAGAAATGTTTATTAACTGGTAACACACCACCTACACTGTTGTTCATTTCTGCTTAGGAACTTTGTCGTGTTGACACTGTTACCTTTCCTCATGCTTTCCGCTGAAGATGTCTCCAGTTTGCATTGAAAAGTATATGTAGGTCTCATTTCTCTAATAGAAAATGGGCATAGTAATTTGTGACAAATTTCCTTTTTGATGCCTGTTTTCTGTTTCCAATTAACTAAACGAGATAAAAAGAAATATAATTCGGATTAAAGATTGATGATTCCTTTATATATTGACAGATTGCTGCAGCATGGAAGCCTGTGATGAAGAAGATAGGATTATGGAAATCTGTTCGTTCAATTGGTAGGTTATATGATGCTGCAATGGGGATGATCATTTTCGTTCCAATCGCACTCTTCTCATGGTTCCCATTCGTTTCAACTTTCCAAACCCGACTTATGTTCAACCAAGCTTTCAGCCGTGGGCTGGAGATCTCTCTCATTCTTGCTGGAAACAATCCGAATTCTCGCCTGTGATGTCATGTGATGACTTTTTTTCAATCAACCCCGTGTACATAGATGAGATGAGTGTCATGTTCTTTTTTTTTCCTCTAAATTCTCCCAGGCCCTTACTTTGAGTGAGTTGTATGTTTGATGAGATCATTGATTTATTGTAAATTTGAGTAGGAATTTGATGGATAAATCCAACTTTATTTTGTCCAATTAGCTCAGCTGCCTGCTGTTACTCAAAATGGAAGAGGGGAGCCCTCCTCTCTGCCTACACCTCTCTCTTTGCCGAAACAACCAAACCCAAACAGTCCACTGCTTCCCCAAAAGTGAAAATCACATCTCACCTTCATTCATTCAAACATTTCTGGTTCCTTGTTCACATTGAAAAATGGCTTCACTATTTTCATTGATTGGGAAAAATTATAAGAGACTTGAATACTACAATCACAATTCTTTAGAGAATCTTTTATGTAAGTTGATACATTATCGATGCTACGAATCCAGAAATAGGCCAACGCCCTTTTTAGTCGATCAATCAAGCTATAATTGCAGCTTCAGCAACAATTTTAAATTCACTAAACGCGATTTGATATATGTTGCAAATACATATTTTTCTTAACCCTTAAAACAGAATAGCAGTGTAAATTAATCAACCATTCACTTATCATTTTTTTAAATGTCATCCACTAATTTGAAGAATCTGAGAGTACAAAATCCCAAACAGCACAAAATAAGACTAGTATGCAACATAACTTTCCATCTTACCATTTATTCAACTTAATGTTGATTTTAATTGGAAGTTAATAAACTTAATATGTGAATCTAAAAATTCAATGCAAAAAATTCTATTTTTTCTTTCACTTTCTCTCTTTTCTAATTTCCTTCACTTTCTCTTATTCGTAAGGAATAACTAATTTTAAACATTATACACAAAAAAATATTAATTTAGAGATAAAAATACTCTGAATTGACAAAAAAACATGAAATTGGGAAACTTCTGTACGAATTGGATGAAATTTTAAAAGAATTTCACAGAGTCTAGCGAAACTTCTGAAATTTCCCCAACCACATATGACCATCCCATCCATATTTCTTCCTTTTATATGCTAACTGAGTGCATGGTATAATTTGTCGAGCTACGCAACCATCTGCTGCTGATACATCAACAGATGCCAAAATGGAGTTTTCGCCTCGCTCAATGGGTATTTCCATTCTCCATCGTTCAAATATACTGAAATAGAATTTCAAGAGCTGCATAAACAAGGATAGAGAAAGAGGATGACAGAAATAATAGCCCAAGAAGAAGGAGGAGGTAGTTGGCTGTATTATCCTTCTACAAACACAGCTTCGGAGAGTTGAACCAAATTACTATTGAGAAACTCACCTCTCATCTCTATCTCTGTTCGAGACTTTTTCCTATTATTAAGATTTCCTTTAATAAATAACTGCGATTCGACCAAATTAGAACTCTTCTTTCACTTTTCTAGATATTTTTTCATAATAAAATTCTATATAATAATCAAATATTTTAAATTAAATTCAAAAATAATTCAAAAGTTATATAATTAGAAAATATCAAACAAAACAAATAAATTATCAAAGATTCAAAGGTTTCCACCTTCAAAAGCACAAGCAACCTATAGAATCAAACTCAAATCCAATGTTCAAAAGCACAAGCAACCTATAGAATCAAACTCAAATCCAATGTTTCAAAGACTAAACAAAACTAGTAGAATGTATTCCAACTAAGATAACTTAAGAAACTAAACAATGCCCGTGCTATCATTCAAGGACAAGTAAACCAGTTTATCAAACATATACGTATTACTACCCATATATAAATAACAAATAAATTCCAAAATTGTTGCATTGAAGAATAACCCAACTGATTTTCTCAATTAAATTGATCTTCCTATTCTGCATCTCCACCATCATTGTCATCCTCTTCATCTTCTTCTTCTTCATCATCAGTTTCATTTTCTTCTTCTTTTGTTTGCTGCTCTTTGCCTTTGGTATCAATATTTCCTGCAAAGAAAGAACAGTTGTTACAAATATCATCACACTGTCGTTCAAGCACCGAGCATGCGATGCGATGCGAGAGAAGAGCTGAGTTCGGTTATGCATAGCATAGATAGGACACTTAATTCAAGTACACATATTTTTGTTCCAATATAATTAATATAAATCAATCGTGAAGAATTTTGAGCAAATAAAACACATAGAAAACACACAGAAAAGTACTCGGGAAACAGGCTAGCTGCGCTGCTAGTAAGATCTGGAAAGTTACTTCACAGGACAGACTCTTGCTCTTTCAATAAGAGAGGGAGTTAAGCTAAAAAAAAAAAAAAACCAGCAAAATGAAACCATCCCCAGATTTAGATTTCAGTCATCAAGAACCCCTGCACACCCAAGCATGCATAATCAAAAAACTTGACATCAGCCTACTACACCCGCACAACTATAACCAGGAAATTCAAGGATTTGAGCAATAAATTTCAAAGACAAGATGTATGTTACCGACCGATTATTAGAGCTTTTAACAATTCCGAACTGATTACTAATCTGTAACTTTCCTTTGTTACCAATACCGAAACCATTTAGTAATCGGTCAATTAAAAATTAAAATTTTTTATTTGTTATTTTTAAAATTTAATTGTTTAAACAACAAAAATTTAAATGAGAGTAGACAAATAACTACAAAAATTCAAATGAAAGTACATGAATTTTAAAACATATTGAACATAATTAATTACAATATAAAGAGATATTGAAATAAAACGTTTCATTGCTAACTCATCAAGGACATCTCCTCAAATATCATTTAAATAAATGTAGAAAGATAAGGATATATATATATATATGTATAATCGGTATCGGGTTTTTTCGTAACCAAAATCTATCGGTTTCGGTATCGATCGACCTTAGAGCATACCAAATCCATTCGGAATTACCACCAGTCATATAATCGGTCAGTTACCTATCGGAATCGGAAAAAAACCATATCGCTGTCAGCCCTACTGCAAACCTTACAAGTACATTCTAACCAAATGAAATATATGTTGATAATGTAGCCAGGAACATAATTTTACCAAAGAATCCAGCAATTTCTATAAATAAAAGAAGGAAAAGACTAAATACCATATGCATTGAAGATTACTGCACCAGAACACAATCCTTCCTCAACTTTGACGAGCTCAAGTGTCATTCGTGGCCCAATCTCTTGGAGCTTCACAGCACTTTTAGAAGCTGCCCGATTAACTCTACCAAGATCAGTTGCTAGGCTAACCGTAGCTGCTTCATCATCTGCCTCACTTTCTGACCCGTAACCAGCCCTTCAAGATAAAAAAATAAAACATAAATTGGGTAAAGAACAAAAAGGAGCAATTAGGTGCTCGCACTCAAAATAAATGCCAAGGTTCCATCCACTTCCTTTATGGTTTTTTTTACAATAATGTTGATCGTTGATCAGCAATGCAATCAAAAACTTCATTACTAATCTTTACTTCCTATAATTTTATCAGCCAATTGCATTAGCTGCTGGCAATTGTCACCAATTCCACCTTCGTCAATAATAACATCCTTGTTCTCTAAATTAGAAGCAGTATTTAGAAAAGCATGAGATGAAATGAGAAATTGTTAGTCCCCAATGCTCCTCAATGGTTTCCTCTTTGGACTGACATCTTGTAATTAAGTACGGAAGCTAAACCACTAAAACAAGAGTTTCATCGGAACAATCAGAGGCTACAGTAAGAAGGACCTTATTAGTCTAATTTGAGAGAGAGAGAGAGAGAGAGAGAGAGAGAGACTTTGTCACAAAATCGCTGACATCTTGAAGACTTCTTAAATCAGGCACTTGATGGTTCTGGACAAACTTTCTAATTTTGCGTGAGACACCAATTGGTTGTAATCTGATTGAATAGTGGCGAAAATCCATTAGCTTTGTTTCTTTGTTGTAATTGATTAATACAATTCTTTGGCAAGATGAAAGTTTGACCTGCAATACATGTATAGGTAAGAGAAGGAGCAAGATAATCAAAATTAGAATTTGATTGATCATATTCTTAACCCACAGTGTTTATGTCTATGGCCGGAAAGATATTCTGAAACATAATAGTTGTGAGCTTTAGATGTTGTTCTCCAGTCCCAAAACCAGAAAGCACAATCTGCAATATCCAATTAAACAAGCTTAGCAGGTGAACATATATCCTCAATAACCAAATAACCAATTCACGACTAACTGATGATAGCCAATATTAGATATAATGATAATTCAAAGAACACACAAGGAGGAAGCTGCCTGATACATTTACGTGTTCATTAAAGTTGTCCGTGTGTTAAAAGGAAAGATACCAAGGGCGAGTTCTTGAAAAGATCTGAGGGGCATCTAGGCCGTATCTGACATTGAGCTATATCAGCAGCCAACGAGTATTCGTGTATTTTAAATGTAAGAGTTGGGCCCTGAGGAGTCCTTCCAACTCTTAAGTAGGGTGCAGCATCGGTTTTTGACAGGATGAGGAAATGTGTAACCCCCATGGGTCCAGCAACATTCAAAAAATCTTTAATATTATTACGTCTTTTTTCCTGCAATTGCATACATCCCAATTAGCATTAGATGAGAATATACTGTTTCCAATCAAAATAAAGATCTCCAAATTAAGTTTTGGAGGTATGCATCTTCCTCTTCATAAGTATAAGATTGTTCATTATAGTTAAGAAGGAATAGTTCATCTAAACTTCACGCTTATGCAATAATAGTATTTGTGCCTGGGCCGTAAGATACACTCTTTAACAGAATGAACCAAAAGATAGACTTTCACAGCATACAGCAGCTCAAAAACAAGTTAGGGTTGACTGTCTAATTAAAACACATTTATCAAACTTAGAAGGCTTTTTTTCCTTTTATTTTTACGGTATAAACCTTGCAAATAAGAAAGACATATTGGTAAAATCATAACAGCTTCACCAGCTTAACAAATTTTTTTAAAAATTCAGGTATCAAATTCTCAGGAAACTCATGATTCATTGGATAGTTTTTTTCCCCTAAACACAAATTGATTATTCAAAAAGAAAGGGAAAAAAAACAAATCTTTTACTGATGTTTCTTGATAAAGAAATGAAATTTTGGGTGACACATACCTTGAGCTTGAGGGCAGTAAAAGGGAGCATCAACTTTCTTAAGTCCATTTGCAATTGCCTAAGAGAACCTGGCAACTTTCCTCTCGAAAAAACAAAGCTTTTTGGTATCTTGTCTCCAGTTATGTGATCCACATTAGCCTGCTTCTGTACAAATGGCTTAACAAAAGGCTTCCTCTTCTTCTGATCAAACAAAAAGAACTTACTTTAAAATTTTTGTAAAAAAACAAGAGATTTTTTAAAAAACAAAAAAGCACATCGATGACAGTTGGAAATTTTAGATACTTACATTTCGAAAGCGGGCCATTTTTCTAATGCAAAATCGTTTCAACCAATTCTTAGTTCACCAGATTAATCTGCAACAAGAGGAATGTGAGATTAAAAAATCTTAACCGGGAGGTATTTTTGGGAAATAAAGAAAAATCTCCCTCAATAAACCGAAACAATTTTATCCAAGAAGATGCAATAGATCCAATGCTAGAGTGAATTTTAGAATAATTGTAAAAACAAAAAATCTAATAAAAGATAAGAACCCAAAGAAACAGGAGAGCTGTCAAAATACTCGGTCGACATGTAAAGCCAAGTGCAATTGGCAGCAGCAATTAACGTACTCCAGCAAGCCAGTGCGGAACCAGGGGAGTAAAGTTGGGGGTTGAACAACACTAAAAATTTTGACTGATTTTCATCTATATAATAGATACATTCCAAGCACAAAAGACACTCAAACAATTCCAAATTTGACGAAAATATAACACATCAATCAATACCCAACATTCTTTACCTAATTAGAAATATTTGCAAACAAAATAGCAAAAAATAGGCAATCTCCCATTACCAATGAGGAGTGATCACCCATCACTCACGAGAAATCACTTACGAGGAATGATTACCCATTACTCACGGGATATATACCTCTATCAAAGCTGAAGATATAAATGCAAAAGTCGTTGGGATAACCGATCAAGCACGATCAAAAGACGACCTCCAATATGAGCTGCAATTAATTTAGAAGGATTAGAAGATTAATATAAAAAACAAATAACACTCATTCAAATACTTTCATAATGAAAAGAAATCACTATTGAAAAATGATTTCAAATCGAGTTTTACATGTGAAGTGAATGATTAATTTGACAATTTTATTCTTGAGTTTACATATTCTGAAACCAGGGCAAGATGGCTTCTTTTCAATACTCATAAAAATCTCTTGCTCAACATAACAAACCAAACTGCCATTGAGAAACTCATCACTCATCTCTACCCCTACTCGGGGCTTTTCCCCAAGATCTTCATTATTAACATTCATGACAGCAATCGACCTGATTAGAACTTTTCTTCCATTTTTCAAGATATCTTTTCATAGTTAAATCCTATACAATAATCACATATTTTAAATTAAATTCAAGAATTATCCAATTAAGTAGGTCAAACAAAACAAATAAATTATCAAAGGTTCAAATGTTTCCACCTTCAAAAGCACAACCAACGTCCAGAATCAAATTCAAAATCCAATGTTTCAAAGACAAAACAAAACTAATAGAATGTATTCCAACTAAGATAGCTTAAGAAACCAAACAATGCACATGCCATCATTCAAGGATACGGAAACCAATTTATTAAACATATACATATTAATAAAAACAATTGACACATAAAATAAAGTATAAAGCCTTTCCTTCAAAACCACAGCAGCGCCCACTCCAACAACCACTCGACGAAACACAAACATCATCCTCTGCTCTGTTCCTAATCCTCTGCTAAACCCACCCCCCACCCCCTCCCTCGAGGAAACACAAACATTCATCCTCTGTTCTGTTTTAGGGTTTAGGTTTAAGTGAATTTTGTAAGACAAAAAATGTCTTACTTAGATTATCCATTAAAATCTAATTAAAAAACCTACCTTTTCCTTCTTGAACAGCTACTGCTGCCGCGCCGCCACCGCAGGAGAGCTGAACGGAGGGAAGCTGGACGCCGCCGTTGCAGTTGCCGCAATCGGAGTCGGAGAGAGCAGGCAGAGAAGGGAGAAGTGTGAAAGTCGGGGAGGGAGGGAGTGAGAATTCTTTTTTTTTCTTTTTATTGATCGATTTCAGAGTGAACCGCGCATTTGTATTCGATTTAGAGGTAAAAGAGGGTGAAATCTTTTACTCCGTAAATTTTATATGAGCGAAGTTATAAAGTTTAAAGTAAAAAATAAATAATTTCTCTGTAAATCTAATCCAAACGCATTCCATCTGTTTCTTTGAAATAGTTATTTTTTCTATTAGGGTTTATATATTAGAATATAATTTATCTTTGTACAATTTATTATAAAAATAATATAATAAAGAAAAAATATATTAAGGTATGCACGTAAGTATAAAAGATACGCAGGAAAAATTTAAAAAAAAAAAAATCAATAATTTCTAACTCAAATCTGCTCAAATCTAACCTTTGAAACTTGAGTTTACGTACATTATTATATATTGATTTATTTACAATTTTATCAGTTTAAAATTTTAAAAAATGAACAAAATGGATCAAATTGGGAAACACTACAAATTTTTTTAGGAATTTCAACCCACTCTCGTATTTTTTCAAAGGTTTGATTTGAGCATATTTGAGTTTGAAGCTCTCTAATCTCGTAGATGAAAGGAAAGATAGTTGGGGTAGAGAGAGAAAGTGAGGGAAGGAAATTTTTAAAAATTTTTTTCATGCCTATCTTTCATATTTTCGTAAAAAATTTCATTTTCACCGTAAAACTTTATCTCTCTACTTCCTATTCTCTCTAACTTCTCTCGAACTCCAACACATTCAATTTCAAATCCAAGTAAATTCGATAGTTAAAAATTAAAAAAAGATTAGTACATCAATATATACTCATTTATTTACATTTTACCGGTTTAAAATTAAAAAATGCACCGGACTGAAAGATATAAGTTTGGCCGAAATTCTTTGTTGAAAGAATTCCACGCAACTCACTTAGCGAAATTATTCAAGAAATTTTACCAGTTCAAGCAAAATTCCTTGAATAATTTCGTCTGATTAGAATTTCGCCAACTTGAAAAAAATTTCAACAGTTTCAATCATAATGGACAAGTACAACTCTCTTGTGTTATTCACTTGAAGTATGATATTGGACAAATGGAGTTTTATTCCAGTCTTTTTGGATATCTTTGGAAGGAAAATATGTTCTCTATATTTAGGAGTATACGATCTTAACTAATTCAAACTCAATCTACGTAAAGTTAGCAGAATTTAATGCTTACTCATGATTAGGGTTTCTAATTTTTCTCTCATCGGAATGAAGAGTACATGAGAGATTCTTCTCGCAATGACTATCCTGTCCTTGTTGATTGATTAAGAAATTGAGAATTGAAGGTGTCGTTGATTAATTCATCACTCACCCAAGACTCCTTAAATACTACTTACGAGCGTGCACAATGCTTTTCTTAACTTTCTCACTAGGCCATTAAGTAAATAATCTTACTTGGTTGGCCTTTGAGGTCATTTATATTCCTATTGCAACCTTTACGAAATGTAAGAGTAATAAAATCAATTCGGGAATCTAAAAGTTCAATGCGAAAATAATTTGTTTTTTATTTTTTCTCTCTACCTCTCTTTGTTTCTATGTTCTCTCTAAAAAATATCTTCAATTCTTCCATTTGATGATCATAACAAGATACACGTAAATGATTTTGAAGATTATTTACAAAAGATTAAAAAAACACACAGAAAATTAGTTTCTCTTGGCCGGGAGAAATTCCTTTCTTCAAGCTTGGTAAAATTCCTTGAAGATTTTCACATGGGTGAGAATTTTGCTTGGTCGGAAGAAATTCATTTTTTTTACAAAATTTTAAAAACATAAAAAACCCCAAAATCGTCCAAACTAGTAAAATTCTCGAAGAATTTTGCCCGATCTTGCAGAATTTCGTTGGTTTAGACGAAATTCATGCAAATTTCATTTTTTTTGTCTATTCGAAGTGATTTTAATCTCTAAATCAATATTTTCTTGTGTATAATTTTTAAAATCACTCTATTGTACCTCCCTACGAACTGCAAAGTGAACTGTTCAAAAAAATTTTGTAGAAAGAAATTAGAGGAGAGAGAGAAAATAGGGGAAAAAATAAATTATTTTAGCACTAAACTTTTAGATTTTGAAGTTAGTTTCAGTAATGTTATAAAAATGTATACTAAAAAATATATTAAGTGATGTATCAGATGACGCCAAAATAAAAAGAAACAATAACTGAGAAAAACTATAAAGCTGAAAGACCATTCATTGCCACATCAAAGGTTGATAATCTCTTTATCTGAAAATTAGATGTATTAAAGGATCTTAGCTAATTAGAAGAAAATTAAATTAGTTTATGTTTTCCCCCCTTGAAATTATAGATAGATTAAATCACTAAATTATTTATAAATAATTTATACTTTTTTACTTTTATTTAAACTAATTTTTTTTCAGTGTAAGTTCTGTATAAAAAATCGAATTTGAATTCGAATCAAAATAAATAGACCTAATTGAATTAGAACTCATTATAAAAGAATCGAAATGAACTCGAATTAAGTAAAGGTCATTTTTACACTCGGAACAATTTAGGCTTATAAAAATATTCTTATGAATTTAGCATTGAAGAGGACATCCATCCCATAAGGAATTTCAGGCAAAGCTTTTTATTAGGCTTATTTCCACTTACCAAAATGATCAAAAGAATTGTTCCAAAAGAAAAGTAGATATATAACTAACTTCACATTATTAATGTGCCATTTAATTAGGCCAATTTTCACTAATGGTTTCTTTAAATGGTTGCACACAAGAACATGTTCCTAATTTCCAATTGTCTTTTTATTACTAATACTATTTCTCTATTCTATTTTCCAAACACCGCCCACATGTTTATGCCCATTAATTAATTCTTCTCTATTTCTAACTATTTTTTAATTATATGCGTTAAGAAAATTAATATATAAATGTCAAATTTGAACTATTAATTGATAAAACAAAATGTATACACTAAAAAATTCCAGAAAAAGAAAAAAAAAGAAACGACAACGTAACGTCAATAGTACGGGGCCACAGGTTATCGATGGTTCGGATCATCTGTAACATTTTCCGTAACACTCTCTGTAATATTTTTAATTTGGTATATTTTATTAATAAAACTTACCAAATAAAAGATAAACCTAAGGGAAAAAACATATTATGAATGAAATGTTACAGGAAATATTATAGAAGATCTTGAGTAGGTTGTCGGTAGTAAGTATAATTTGCAATTTTTTTAAAATAGATTTTATTAATATCAAACAAAATAGTAGAAGTAAGATGCGTATTTTAAATACGTGTGTATATATATATTTATTTATTTATTCTAAAGTTATATTAGAGTTTAAAACAAGTTATAATAACTTATGGCCGATATATTTCTCGTTCTTTTTACGCAAGAAAAATTCATGATTGTACCAAAGTTGAAGAAGTTCCAAAATTATAAAAGTCATCAATTGACGGAAATCGTGTAATATATCTTCTACTATACATATTTTTGATAAGTTTTATTGCTATAAATATTATAAAATAAAAAATAAATATTAAATTTTAAAAGATAAATTTTAAAAAAAATTACTATTAAAAAAGTAAGTATATGTATTAAATGATTCTGAGAAGAATCTTTACAATACAATAAGGAATAAGTAATTCTTGATTATCCTTCTTTCAAAAAATAAGAAATAAAGAAATTTTTAATCGATTTTTATCGTTTATCGTTTATCTTTTATTTTTCATGTGCTTCACGTTATTTTTACTCGGAGAAGATATAAGGTTTTCCTTGAAAAAAAAAAAAAGGAATATTCATTGAACTTTTGGTCAGAATAATTCTTTGATTCCCACACTTTGAATTATTCTTTTGGAATATTAGTTTTGTGATTTTTTCTAGAACTTTTGAGGAATAGATTCGTCGTTTCTAAAACTTTAGACCACAGGACACACCCCCCAAAAAAAAAAAAAAAAAAACTCATTATTCTGTTTTTAGAAAATGAACATTTTCAAAAAAACAAAAAAAGCGAAAAGAAAGAATAACATTGATTATAATTTTGAAACAAAAACTATAAATAACAACATAGTAATTTAAGGATAAAATCATTTTTTATTTACTAGAAAATAAGGGTTGATACATTAAGCCTTAGTTTGGTTAGAATGACATCAGGAAAGGGAGTACGAGGGGAGGGGATATAAATCGAAACGTAAATGTTCTATTAGAGATGTAAATCAGGATGGAGCGAGTTTCCACTCCCTCCACGTCAGCAAATTAGCCCCTCTAAAAACAAACGAATATATTAATATAAATTAGTTTATTACAAATTTATCATAAACTAAACTCTTACCTCATATACATAACATTTCTAGCTTTGTGTAATAGATATAATAGTAAATTATATATAATAAAAATAATCTACTTCCACTTTTTACCACAATCAAACGGACCCTTACTAAACAATTTTAAAGAAAATAAATATAATTTTCTTAGTAAAAATAAATGGGAGAACCGAACGGGGGCTAAGTAATGATGAACAATACTAGAGGCCTTACCGTAAGTATAAATAAATAAAATATTACATCAGGAAATAAATATCTACTTACTAAATTATATTATCATAAAATGCATGTATTATTCACAGAGCTTTTGCAAACTATATGATAAATCTTCTTATTTGGGGAAGAAATTTTTTATTCGAATAACATCTCTTCTCTTAATTGGTAAAAAAAAAGATTTCTTTGATGTTATTTGTATCTATTTATTTTTAATTTATAAATATTAAATTATTTGTGGGAGAAAAAAATAAAAATTGAAAAGAAAATATTGACATAATTTTTGGTAGGCTTAAGTTGGTTTAATGGGCTAAGTCCATCGTGAAAGTGGACCGATAGGTTTTTAATGGATCAATAGATCCGAGCCCTTTATCACAACATTGGGCCAATAAATGGTAATACCGAAATTTTATACAAATCTGAGGGGAATTTGAATTCTTAACCTAATCATATTCTTCTTCAACTCTTGCTCACCACGCGTCTCCTTAATCTAACCGTCATTTCAAGCTCCTTAAGATCTCAACCGTTGGTTCACCGACATCAACGTTTGTATATATTGTCCCATCACCTCCGTTGATACCACAATACTCGATCTGGAGAAAAAAAAGTTTCTAAGGGAAAGAAAGAATCGAAAGCAGCGGCAATTCCTAAAAATTAACAAATCAAAATTTTGAAATCCTTTTAATTTTCTCTGAAAGGAGACACAAATTGATTTGGTTTTTTCTTTGGGTGTGATTTTCCTGTTTTTGATTTGACTTGATTCCTACCGTAAGTTTTCTTTTAGGTTCTTGATTTTATTCGAGTGAATTTCTGAAATCGTATAATTTCAAATTAACGTGTGCGTTTTCGAATTTAAATCAACGTTTGATTTTCGTTTTCTAGGGTGTCGAGGTTTTCAGATTTTTTGATTTGAAATTTCGTAATTTTGGATCATAATGAACGAGCAACCATCGATGATGAATCAACATCAACAGCAGCAGATGATGAATCCTCCACCGCCGCCGATGGTCACCAGTATGGGCCAACCGCCGCCGCCTCAGATGATGAGCCAACACCACCAGCAGCAGCAACAGCCGCAGGTAATAAAAAATCCTCGTCAAATATTTCCATCAGCGCCGTCGGGGAGGAACTTTAGTTCTAGTATAAATTACCTAAAGCCTCCGAAATTTGAGATATCCTCTAGTGGTTTTAGTTCTCAAAACTCTCAAAAATCTCAGTCTAATTCGCAGATTCCGATGAACGTACCTCAATCGCAGCAACCTCCGCAGATGATGAATCGTGGTTACGGGATGTGGGGTCCTCTGCCGCAGCCAATGGATCTTCAGATGAATTACCAAAACCCTAACCCCAGCCTTATGAAAACTCAAGGAGGAGCTTTTGCCTCCGGTGGAAAGCCATTGAAACACCCTCTGGGGCCACGAAACAATTGGAAGGGTAAGAAAGTAAATAAACCAGACAAGCGGATGGACATGGGCCGGAGAATGGAAAAACCGTTGCCAATGGGTGGAAGCACAAGCAGTGGTACTGGCGTTGGTGGTGCATATAAGCCACCAACTTTGAATGAATTGCAGTATCAGAATAGGATGAAGGCTCGGAGATTTTTCCCGAAAAAGAACTTTAACAATAAGAATAATTACAATATGGGGAAATTCGCGCCTAGGAATACTACTTCATTTATTATTCGGGCTAAGAAGAGTGGTGGGATTGCAGAATTGGTTTCACCGTGCCCAGTGACTCCAGCAGTTCTGCCCACACCTATGTTCTCACCCTCTAGGGAGGTTTTAGTGGACATGGCTAAAGAGGAATGGGGCGTTGATGGGTACGGTTCAATGAAGGGGTTGATTAGGCTGAGGTCTCCAGGACATGAAGAGGAAGATGAGGGAGGGTCTAGTGAGAGTGATGTTGAGGAGCATGTGGAAGTGGAGAGGAGGTTGGATCATGATTTGAGTCGGTTTGAGATGATTTATCCCAATTATGGAAATGTTGGTGGGATTGAGTACAACAATGTTTTGGAGAATCGAGTAGACGATCAGGACACCCATATAGCACAACTGGAGGAAGAGAACTTGATTCTGAAGGAGAGGCTGTTCCTGATGGAGAGAGAGTTGGGTGACTTGAGAAGGAGGTTGCAATGTCTGGAGAGGCACAACCATGGAGGAGAGGAGATTAATGAAGAGGTGGTGGAAAATGAATCTGATAGTGAGAGCCGTGGGGATGCACATTCTATGGAGGTTAATAACGAGGAAATGGTAGAAGAAAATGTTGAAGCTGATGAGGAAGAGAAAATTCATGGTTTAGATGCAGGGAAATTCCAAAATGAACCAGAGTTAGCAGATGTTAGGGGTGTAGTAGGAGAGAGTAAGGATGAAAATGAAGTGCAGGATGTGAATGTTGAATCTAATAATGATATCAGGGCCAGTGTAGCTAACGAGAATAAAGCTAGCCTTGAAAAAGTTCCTCAAGATAATAATGGCATTGAGGTCAATGCAACTGAAGAGAACAATGCTGGCGCTGTAGAGCCTGAAAGTAGATCAGATGTTCGTATGCAGGAGGAGGTTGTGCATGATGGAAAAGAAATGATAACAGGAGAGAATCAGACTAATGAAGCAGCAGAAGAAAAATGAAGGTTTGGAGAATAGCATTGGCGAAGGTGACTTTGTGGTAATTGTCCCTCGTCAGTGTAAGTCTCTTTCTTGGACAGTTTTTTGTTCATAAATTGTTCTCTGAACATGCTAGGCGTTGGGAGGGAAAAAAATGTGGATGTAAATAATCCTCAGATTTCAATTTTTGGGTTATATCTTAGACTGACATGTAACAAGACGAATAACGGACTTTTTGCCATGTTCTTTCAAGTCCCCCCGGTAGATAGACCCTAATGTTTTCTTGTTGCAGTGTCTTTTCTTCGCTCATTCTGGGTTTCAGTGGTTTATATGTATTTCATTGGGTTTATTTTTTCAATGCTTAATTTGGAGTTGTTTGTAATTTTGCAGTGGTTTAATGAACCCTCTATTATTTGAATGCTATACAACAGTGTTGAAATGTTTTTTTGGAGTAATGATTTTGGTTCCCCCTGATGATTTTACATGCCTGGTTTATGCTGATTATTTTTGGTTCCTTTGTAATGCTATTCATGTAGTAAGTGCCTTGTGTATATATATATATATATATTTATATGCTGATTCTGGAAGGAAATGCTTTGGGGATCAAGTTGATTTACCTAGATGGATTAAAACTGATACTTGGGGAATCATGTTAGAAAGGTTCTATTTTTACAACTGTTTCTTTTGGGTTCAATTTTGAGTGATGTTTCTCATGTATTGACATGTATATGCATGCTTGAGAGATCTGCTGATACTGGAAATTGGGTTCCAATCCAGTCCCATTGCTGCAAGATCATCTCCTACTGGTGCCTGTGGCCGCTTGATTAAGCCCAGAGAGGCGGCTCAGTCTCTAAATAAGAAGATGGACAATGGACAATCCCCCAATTCTCTGGCAGATTTAAGCTCATTAATGGCACAAGACGAAGAGGCAGGCCCCTTCTTCCACTGCACAGAATGGAAACTACCACTCCAGCGAGGTGATAATTTTGGCACTGGGGTATCCCGTGGCACCAACACCTCCAACTCTACATGCAGCGAGCGATGCGTGCATCACTTCCCATCATTTTTTTTTTCTTGTTTACATCGGGGTTGGGTGGGGTTGTGTTGGTTATAGTATGTATCGCTGCCTAGAGCTTGGCTGATTTGCAGAAGTGCATGATGGATGGTAAAATGCGCTTTTGATATTCTTTACGAGTTTGGCACGTAACTGTGTTTAGTGGCCAGATGATTTATGGTCCAATTAAAAAAAAAGGGAAAAGAGGAATTAAAAAGCCAAAAAAAATTCCCCTAAAGAAAAAGCTAAAAAAAGTAATAAGAATTAAAATGGTTAAATATATTTTTTACTTTTCATGTTTTCACGTTTTAGAAGTTATTCAGATTAATTTCTCTTCTTATTATTACTCTTACTTTTCGGTTTTTTTGTCACGTTTTGAACACATCCATATGAAGAAAATACATAATTAGATATTGACATTAAAAAAATTTAAAATTTAATTGAAACTTGTATGAAATAATAATTTTTGGTTAGAATAGATATTAAAAATGGTAAAAGTTGTTGAGAAGAAGTAATTATATTTTTTTATTACATAAAGATTGGGAGAGAGATTGATATTTTGAAATATGAAGATTTTGATTTTTCCAATAATGTGAAGGGTAAAAAAAATATAAGAATTCACGTAATGTGACAAAGTAAAAAAATTGAGGAAATACTAATGTTTCTCCTCTTATTATTACATTACTTGTTTTAGGTTAGGAAAATTAGCAGGAACGAGAATTTATTTTTTATTAAATTTAAAAGGATAAAAATTTATGTAAATGTACTTATTTTATTCAGAAATACAAAAGGTTTGAAATTTGTGTACAAGAATTAAGTGTATTGGAAACAGGAAGTTCAGAAATAAAATATCTTCTACACCTTTAAGTTTAGTTGATTTTGTTTTTGAAAAGGAAAGTGAGAAAAAAATTAATTTCCTTAGAAAATTAGAATTCATATCTTGTCTCCTTAGTAAGGAAATATAATTTCTCTTATTTGGTGGGTGGATTTTGATATAGAATAGCACACGAACAATAAAAAGAAGGATATTAAAAGATGTCTTATTAGCACATGAATATCATCATTAATTGTATAGAAATTGATAAATTGAGTTTAAAACTATTCAATTTGTATTAATTTCGTCGTCAATCTAATTCTTTTCTCATTTTAATCTTAAAAAATATTTTTCTTTAAAAATGTCAATCTATACGGTACCTTTATTTTAATTTTAAAACTGAAATTTAATAAATTCATATACGTTTGACTTAGATCAGCTATCAACCCAAACCGAAATCATCTATTTCAATAAAATACATATAATTTATTAAGTTATTCGATTTAATAATATTTATTACTGAAATCAAATTGAATTCGGAATATTATTATTTTTAATTATATTTTATTTTTCGTGCAATTCAGTTTGAAAATTTAAAAGGAAAAATTAAATCAAAATTAAAATTTTAATTTTCAAAGTGGATAATCATACCCATTTAAAAAAAAAAAAAAAACTGAAGTAAGAATTTTTTAAATAATAAATCTGAAGCAATTAATCACACCCATTTAAGTAATAAATTGATTACGTTAAAGATAATCTGAAGCAAAGGTTAATACCGAAGCTTTTGGAAGACAAAAAAAAAAAAAATAATAATAATAATAATCATCATCATCATCATCATGGTAAGTCGTACTTTTATTTAAAGAAACTAAAAAAAATAAAATCATGTAAAGTGAGGTAAAACATCTTAATTTTTTTACCTTGAAATAGCTTATCATGCATGATTTTTTTAAACTTTTCCTCTTCCTCGACAAAATGTAAAGAAACCATTTTTTTCTCAATTTGAGTTGCACTTTTCTTTAGAATTTTCCACTTTCTCTTAGAGTTTTTCACATTTAATTTTCCTTAACATTTTCCCTCGTTACCAAACGTGTAAAAACTTTTATATTTTCTTTTTCACAAAAAAATTCTTAAACCAAAGGAACTCTTAGAAAATAAGGAAAGAAATAGACAAAAAAAAGTGAATAAATAATAAACCGATGGATAAAACTTAAAAAAATGTAATAAATACTCATTAAAGACCATTATAAAAAACATTCTAAAACTCTTTATATTTTTTTTATAGGAGAGTACTACTTCTTTTTTAATATTGAAAAAGTACTACTTTACCATGTGACAAAAAAAAAGTAAAAGATTTTTTTTTATATATATATTTAAAGAGAAAAATATGTTTGTTTAGAAACATATTTAAAAAAATATATGATCTCTCATTTGATGACCCTATTTTTAAAAAAAAATATATACAAGACCTTTTGCCTACTATATAATATATTAACGCCCGATAGGCATCTCGAGTAACTTTAAAAGTGTGATCGTCATGAATATAGAAGTCGAGGTCTAACGTATTAAAATTTATAAATTTATGGTTTGCACTTTTTAGTGATTTAATATTCGATAGTCTCATATAAGGTTTAAAATAGTAATTTTTATGGAAGGATATTAAGATTCATTTATAATTATTTTATTTTTTTATGGAACAATATTAGTTATGTTAGACATTTTTTTTGGATTAAGTTAATTTTTTTTTTCTCTATAGTGATATTATCTTTTTATTATTAATATTATTTTTTATTAATATTCATTAAAGTTATTATGGTTAACTTTAATAATATTTTTTTTTTTTAAAAAAACCTACCACTTGTCAAGAAAAGTTTGCCATTTGGCTTCTTACATGGCCATCAAGAGGAGATATTTACATATATATATATATATATGTGGTTAGAGCGCTGAACTTTTTTTCCTTTCCCTTCTCTCCTCCTCTCGGTTCATCGTCAAAGTTAATAAGAGGGGATATATATATATATACATCTTCTATTTTTTTTTTCTCTTCTTTTTTCTTGGTGATGTGTTGTGTATACTTATATATACGTATAATTTTTGTTTTAAAACTAGGAGTTGGAATTAGTTTTTATTTATTTATTTAGTTATGTGATCAGTTAAGTTTTAATTTATGTTCTCCTCTTTATTGATAAGTGGTAGAGTTTGATTTTAAATTCTTAAGATGGGATATTGAAGGTGTAAATTGGTTTAAGATTTTGTTAATTTTAATCCCTTAGATTCATTTTATTTAATTTTATTTATTTATTTATTTGATTTGATTTCCTTGATATGATTTTCAACTCTAAATGATTTTAATATAAATAATTTTTAGTAAATGATTTTAATTTATATATATATATAGTTTTCATATATTTTTAAATATACATAATTTTTTGTGAATAATTTTGGTACATATAATTTTTACATATATCTTTGGTATACATTATTGTTGTGAATAAATTTGGTATATATGATTTTTTTTATCAATAATTTTAGTCTTTTGGGTTCTCTTATTTAATTATATATATATGTATTAATTTAATTTTCTTGGTATGGTTCTTTTATTTAAACGATTTTGGTACACATAATTTTTGACAAGTAATTTCAGTGAATATATATTTATATATTATATATATTTTTGGTGCACCTAATTATTGTGAATGATTTTAGTATATATAGTTGTATATATATTTTTAGTATACATATGATTTTTTTTATCAATAAGTTTAGTCTATATAGTCTTGTATATATTTTGAGTATATATATATATATATATGATTGTTGTAAATAATTTTGGTATATAGCTTTGTATATATTCATGTATATATAACTTTTATAAATGATTTTAGTATTCATAGTTTTTTACGTATTTTTAATATAAATAATTTTTGCAAATGATTTTAGCATTTATGGTTATATATATAATTCTAGTATACTTAATTTTTGTAAGTGATCTTAGTATATATATAGTTTTTGTATATGGTTATAGCGTATATGATTTTAGTATCACTATTGGGTTTGTACTATTTTTAGTATATATGGATGGGTTAAGAAGTTTAGGCTATTTGAATTAGTATATGTGTAGATACATCCCATGTTCATAAGGAGATATGTTTTTCTTTTATTTATTTTCGATGAAAAATAGAAATATTGGAATTTATAATTAAGTGTTATGTTGGTATCCTATTTGTAGGATTATAACACCAGATCTGCATTCAGGTGAGTCCACAAACTCCGGTTTATTATGTTATTTCAAATATTACAGGTTATATAAATATGTTTTCAAAACCTAGCATACAATATTTACTACATTTGGAATGATTTAAGTTAGCATGTTTTTGGAGATGTTCTCCACAATGTATTACATGCTCTTTAGAAAGGCATAAGAGCGGTGCTCCATATAGGTGTCTTCTTTTTAAAACAGATTATTACTGTGGTGGAAAAGAATTTGTTTTTATACAGGTTTTCTGGAAATATTATATGTTGAAAAATATTTTAGCCTTATGAAGTTTCATGTTTTGACATGTATAGACATAGATCGGACAATGGCATAATTGTAAATTTGCACAAGCATGTGATGACTGGCGGATGAGGATTTTTGCTGATATAAAATGTTTATGACCTGATTTTGTTCCGACGGCCGGATAAGTGGCCTTTTGGTTTATGAATGCATATGGAAATTCCATTCCGACTAGGGTTAAAGTTCTGGTTATGACTATGTGGATATGAAAAAGAAAAATGGTACGGAAGCATTAGAGGGATAGCACTGTACGTGACTAGTCCCCATACTAGGGCTTCTTCCGATGACGTGGACGATTTTTTACTCTGAGAGTGGATCTACTTGAAGAGGCGCGTAGTATCTGGAGGTTTTGGCCCAATCAATATTTACGTGGATATCGCATCATGCTCTGCTGTGGGACAGCCGCCTTATGGAGAGCTAGGAGGGACTTGAAAATAAGGTTGGTCTCAAGCCAGACCTGGTAGGTGCCCCAAGAATCTGTAGCCTGGTCTGATTAATGATATGGGGAGTGCGGTTGATATGGAATCGAGCGTTCGTAAAGTGTTTGGCTGGTATTGACTGCGAGATGCCGGAACTTGGTTCCGATAACCTCGTTATGAGATCCAGACTTTGTCCTTGACCTACTGTTGCATTACATGTTCTTTTAAATTCGAGTATAGAAGCTGCGCTGATGTATCTTGATTCGCTCAGACTTCCTAGCTGCGCTCGAAACCCTCATGTAGGATGAAGCATCATTGTTGTTAAAGTAACAAAAGAAAGAAAAATATTTTATTATAACATTTCATGAACTGTTTTCTAGAAACTGTATCAGTATTACTTTAAAGAAACCACTCAGGCAAACACATATGTGGACTCACTGAGCTCTTGTGCTCATGTTTTTCTGTATTATGTTTTTGTCTCAGATTAACTTAGGATGGTTAGAGGTACAGTAAGCTGCTGAAGTTTTAGACATGGAGTTTTGAACCGAAGCCCCCCGAAAGACTTGTATTTATGTTTTGTTTTCCTTAGTCTTGAACCGTTTGTAAAGTCATCTTTTTACTTTGCCGTGTGGATTTGTTGATGTAAGATATTTTCGTTTTTGTATTAAATTAGTCATAAGAAGTTTTCTTAAACCACGTCTCTTGAGCGTACTAATAGTATTCTGTTTACTTAGTTTTTCGCTGCGTACTGTATGTAAGTATAAGTGTCATCCCAGGTTTGTGCTTTTGTTTTGTAACTTATAGATTAGTGCCGAGAGGCACACATATACCCTACTCAGCCGCAGTTGACCTAGTGGCTGGGATGGGGTATCACAGGTGGTATCAGAGCGTCTTGGTTCAATACTAGGTTTTGAACTATTGGATTTTAGACAAGCTATAAGAGTCAACTGTTTAAACCTTGATGTCTAATTATATAATTTATTAGTTAGTACTGGCCATAAAATTTTGTTTTGTACATACTAGATGGCACACCACTCTCATAGATGGGTATAGCAGGAGGGCACGCTTGTGGGCGAGGTCGAGTGGGACTGCATTATCATCATCGTATTCCCTTAAGGAGATTGTCCCAGAGAGGGACCTGATCGCGGTAATTGACCTTTTAGATAGTGAGTCAGTAGAGGGATTGGTGGCGCAGGAGATAGGGCTTAGAGTGTCGATAGAAGAGGATCCCAGTAAGCCCCAGTCAGACTCAGAGATGATACCCGAGCCAGTGAGAGAGGCACCGACGGATGTTGAGGGCATATGTACCTTTATAGCTGGTGGGTTCTCGATAGCAGCATCGTCTACCCATGTTTTACCTGCAAAGTTTGTATCCTCCTTTCCATCATTACCTCCATTACTTCGGGGCGGGTCAGGGAGCATGATATCTGTGGTTATTGCCTGTGGCGTGAGCTGCGGGTTGAAGCCGCTAGTCAGCAGATTGCAGAGTTGAGGGAGGAGATTTCTCGGACGGACGCCTTATTCCACACAGCTTACCTTCCTGGCACCATCATATTGCAATGTATCATAAATATCGTTTAACTGTTCTAAAAATAACTCGGCCTTGGCTTCTTCTTCTACTTCACCATGGAATTCCGGGGGTCAAAACCGTAGGAATCGTTCTAGAGCCTCGTCATTAGTATTTTATGTCTGTTCTCCTCTTCTATTTTGCCGACGTAGCTTCCAGCAATTCAGTCATTTTTATTATGAAATTTCCTATTATCTCATGACTTACAGTATCTATTGGTCCGTGAGATGAGTTTTCTGGCATAGCTTCGCTTTCGTGATCTGGGGAGTGTGCTCCTGACATTTTTTTTCTAAACCAAGGATAAGTTTGAATCTCAAGAAGACTTAGGAGTGCTAACCTTGAGTTTGCAGTTATAGCTTACATGTAATATCCCATACTTAAAAGAGATATCAAAACTTTAAAACAAAAAAAATATAAAGAAATCATATCTTATCAAGTCTTATCCACTTAAAAGATACAAGACGAAAGAGAAAATTAAATACAAGTCGAGCTAAAAGGTTGCTCCAAATATATAAAGACATCCAATTTATTTGATACCTGCTACTTCAAATATCAAAATCATAAAATATCCTACCAAGATTTTAACCCTGTGTGGAAAAACGTCTACTAAAGCTTCTTCGGCGAGCCTCGGCCTCGCCCGGGGTCTCGTTTGTTGATCTACTTGTTGTTTCTAACCTACGCTGTAGGAACATACCATGTTGTTGTACTTCAAGGGTCCCTCTATTCTATGCTACCTCGACAGCTAAACTATTTGCCTTTGCAGTCTCCAACTGTCTCGCTTGACGAGACAAGTGAAAATGTCTATTCGTTCTCGCTAATTCTACTTGCAGGGTTACAACGTGACTCTCTGCCGCCTGAAGTATTTACCTCTTGAGTTTGACAAACATGTAATAATTTAAAGCAAAGACTTCAGGAGGCAGAGAGTCAAATTGCAGCCCTACAAGCAGAATTAGCAAGAACGAATAGACATTTTCACTTGTCCCGTTAAGCCAGACAATTGGAGACCGCAAGGGCAAATAGTTAGCCGCCGAAGTAGCACAGATGAGAGGGACCCCTGAAGTACAACAACATGGTATGTCCCTACAGCGTAGGTTAGGAACAACAAGTAGATCAGCAAACGAGACCCTGGCCGAGGCCGAGGCCCGCCGAAGAAGCTTTGGTAGACATTTTTCCCGACAGGGTTAAAATCTTGGTAGGATATTTTATGATTTTGATGTTTGAAGTAGTAGGTATTAAATAAATTGGATGTCTTTATATATTTGGAGCAACCTCTTAGCTTGACTCGTATTTAATTTTCTCTATCAGCTTATATCTTTTAAGTTGATAATACTTGATAATATATGATTTCTTTATATATTTTTTTTGTTTGTTTTAAAGTTTTGATATCTCTTTTAAGTATGGGATATTACATGTAAGCTATAACTGCAAACTCAAGGTTAGCACTCCTAAGTCTTCTTAAGATTCAAACTTATCCTTGGTTTAGAAAAAAAAAAAAAATGTCGGGAGCACACTCCCCAGATCACGAAAACAAAGCTATGCCAGAAAACTCATCTCACGGACCAACAGATGCTGCAAGTCATGAGATAATACGAAATTTCATGACAAAAATGACTGAATTGCTGGAAGCTACGTTGGTAAAATAGAAGAGGAGAACGGACACAGAATACTAATGACGAGGCTCTAGAACGATTCCTACGGTTTCGACCCCCGGAATTCCATGGCGAGGTAGAACAAGAAGCCAAGGCCGAGTTATTTTTGGAACAGTTAAATGATATTTATGATACACTGCACAGGAAGGTAAGCCATGTGGAATAAGGCATCCATCCGAGAAATCTCCTCCCTCAACTCCACAATCTGCTGACAAGTAGCCTCAACCCGCTGCTCACGACACAGGAAATAACCATAGATGTCATGCTCCCTGACCCCGCCTCGAAGTAATGGAAGTAATGCTGGAAAGGAGGATACAAACTCTGTAGGTAAAACAGGGGTAGACGATGCTGCTATCGGGAAACCACCAGCTATAAAAGTACCTATGCCCTCAACGGCCGTCGGTGCCTCTCTCGCTGGCTCGGGTATCATCTCTGAGTCTGACTTGGGCTCACTATGATCCTCTTCTATCGACGCTCCAAGCCCTATCTCCTGTGCCACCAATCCCTCTACTGACTCACTATCTAAAAGGTCAATTACCACAATCGGGTCCCTCTCTGGGACAATCTCCTTAAGGGAATACGATGATGATAATGCAGTCCCACTTGACCCCACCCACAAGCGTGCCCTCCTGGTATACCTATCTATGAGAGTGGTGTGCCATCTAGTACCTACAAAACAAAATCTTATGGCAGTACTTACTAATAAATCGTATAGTTAGACATCAAGGTTTAAATAGTTGACTCTTATAGCTTGTCTAAAATCCAATAGTTCAAAACCTAGTATTGAACCAAGACGCTCTTATATCACCTGTGATACCCCCATCCCAGCCACTAGGTCAATTGCGGCTGAGTAGGGTATCTGCGTGCCTCTCGACACTAAACTATAAGTTCCAAAACAGAAGCACAAACCTGGGATGACACTTATAAGTATATACATACAGTACGCAGCGAAAGACTAAGTAAACTGAATACTATTAATACGCTGAAAACACGTGGTTTAAGAAAACTTCTTATGACCAATTTAATACAAAAACGAAAATATCTTACGTCAACAAATCCACACGGCAAAGTAAAAAGAAGACTTTACAAACGGTTCAAAGACTAAGGAAAACAAAACATAAATACATGTCTATCGGGGAACTTCGGTTCAAAACTCCATGTCTAAAACTTCAGCGGCTTACTGTGCCTCTAACCATCCTAAGTTAATCTGAGACAAAAATATGATACGAAAAAACGTGAGCGCGAGCGCTCAGTGAGTCCACGTGTGTGTGTGCATGATTGGTTTCTTTAAAGTAATATTGATACAGTTTTACAAAAATAGTTCATGAAATGTTATAAAGAAAACATTTTTCTTTCTTTTGTTACTTTAACAACACTGATGATTGATCCTACATGAGGGTTTCGAGCGCAGCTAAGAAATTTGAGCGAATCAAGACACATCAGCGCAGTTTCTATACTCGAATTCAAAAGAACATGTAATGCAACAATAGGGCTCCAAGGACAAAGTCCGGATCTCATAACGAGGTCATCGGAACCAAGTTTCGGCATCTCGTAGTCAATACCAACCAAACACCTTACAAGCGCTCGATTTCATATCAACCACACTCCCAATATCACTGACCAGACCAAGCTATAGATTCTTAGATTCTTAGGGCACCTATCAGGTCTGGCCTGAGACCAACCTTAGTTTCAAGCCCCTCATGGCTCTTCATAAGGTGGTCGTCCCACCACAGAGCATGATGCGATGTCCACGTAAATACTGATTGGGCCAAACCCTCCAGGTACTACGCGCCTCTTCAAGTGGATCCACTCTCAGAGTAAAAAACCGTCCACTTCATCGGAAGAAGCCCTTAGACGGGGGACTAGTTACGTACAATGCAATCCTCTTACGCTTCCGTACCATTTTTCTTTTTCATATCCATATAGTCATAACCAGAACTTTAATCCTGGTTGGAATGGGGTTTCCATATGTATTTATAAACCAAAAGGTCACTTATCGAGCCGTCGGAACAAAATCAAGTCATAAACATTTTAGATCAGCAAAAATCCCCATCCTCCAGTCTCACATGCTTGTGCAAATTTACAAGTATGCCATTGCCAGATCTATATCCATACATGTCAAAACATGAAACTTCATAAGGCTAAAACATTTTCCAACATATAATATTTCCAGAAAACTTGTGTAAAAACAAATTCTTTTCCACAACAATAATAATATGTTTTAAAAAGAAGACACCTATATGGAGCATCGCTTCTATCCCTTTCTAAAGAACATGTAATACATTGTGGAGAACATCTCCAAAAACGTGCTAACTTAAATCATTTCAAATGTAGTGAATATTGTATGCCAAGTTTAGAAAATATATTTATATAACTCGTAATATTTGAAATAACATAATCAAACGGGAGTTATGGACTCACCTGAGTGCAGATATGGTGTTATAATCCTACAAACAGGATACCAACAGAACACTTAATTATAAATCCTAATATTTCTATTTGCCATCAACATAAATAAAAGAAAAACATATCTCCTTATGAACTTGGGATATATCTACACATATATTAATATAAATAGCCTAAACTTCTTAAACATCCATATATACTAAAAATAGTATAAACCCAATAGTGATACTAGAATCATATACGCTATAACCATATACAAAAACTATATATATACTAAGATCATTTATAAAAATTAAGTATACTTAGAATATATAACCATAAATGCTAAAATCATTTGCAAAAATCATTTATATTAAAAATACGTATAAAAACTATGAATATTAAAATCATTTATAAAAGTTATGTATACTTGTATATATACAAAGCTATGTACCAAAATTATTTACAATAATCATATATATATGTATATACTCAAAATATATACAAGACCATATAAACTAAAATTATTGATAAAAAAATCATATGTATACTAAAAATGTATATACAACTATATATACTAAAATCATTCACAACAATTAGGTACACAAAAAAAATATACATACTATATATATATACATATATATAACCACCGAAATTACTTGTCAAAAATTATATATGCCAAAATCATTTAAATAAGAGAACCATACCAAGGAAAATAAATAAATATATATATAATTAAATAAGAGAACCCAAAAGACTAAAATTATTGATGAAAAGAAAATCATATATACCAAACTTATTCACAACAATTGTGTATACCAAATATATATGTAAAAATTATATGTATCAAAATTATTCAAAAAAATTAAAAATATATAAAAACTACATATATATTAAAAACAATTACTAAAAGTTATGTATATTAAAATCATTTAGAGAAGACAATCATATCAAGGAAATCAAATCAAATATATAAATAAATTAAATTAAATGAATTTAAAAGACTAAAATTAACTAAATCTTAAACCATTTTACACTATTAATATCTCATCTTAAAAACTGAAAATCAAACTCTACTACTCATCAATAAAGAGGAGAACATAAATTAAAACTTAACTAACCACATAAATAAATAAATAATTCCAACTCTTAACTTTAAAACAAAAATTATATATATAAGTATATATATATATATAGGATAGCTAGCAAATAAAATTATTAGTACTTAAAAAAAACAACACAACACATCACCATATGACCAACATGGGAGAAAGGAGAGCAAGAAAAAAGAAAGGGAGAGAACAAAAAAAAAACAAAAAAAAAGGCTACAAACTTACTTGTTAACTTCGATGATGAACCGAGAGGAGGAGAGGAGAGAAAGGGAAAAAACAGTTCAGCCATCCTTCTCCTTTAACCATTTATATATATATATATATATATATATATACCCCTTTTGATGGCCATGCAAGAAGCTAAGTGGCAAACGTCTCTTTTGACGAGTGGCGAATTTTATTTTTAAAAAATTATTATTAATCAATCATAATAACTCTAATAAATATTAATAAATAATAATATTAATAATAATAAGATAATATCACTATAGTGAAAAAAAAATAACTTAATTCTAAAAAAAAATTGTCTAACCTAACTAATATTGTTTCATAAAAAAAATATATATATATAAATGAATCTTAATACTCTTCTATAAAAATCACTACTTTAAAGCTAATATGAGACTAACGAGTATTAAATCACTAAAAAGTGCTACCATAAATTCGTAGATTTTACTACATCACACCCCGACTTCTACGTTCATGATGATCGCACTCTTAAAATCGACCGAGATGCCTACTGAATGAGGCGTTACAATATAACCAATCAAGTACGAATCAAATTGAACCATATAGCATTACTTTTTCCGAAAATTAGTTTTCATGGAATCCAGTTGTCTGTATGCATGCTTCAAGGAAAAGAGCCCTTTGCAATGAATCCCAGATGATTAAGACATCATGTCATACTTTCTTTTGCGATTTCAGCAACAGTAACTCTTACTTACTGCTTAGAAGCTAAGCCACCTCCTCTAAGCAAGTCTCAATTTGCCCTTTCCTTGGCTTCCTTCTACTGCCCACATAATCTTGTCTGCTGCTCTGCCTGACTGAACTCAATAGAGAACCAGTTCCTGAAATCCCACCTATCAATCACTACTCTTTTTGAAATAACTAGCACATGTAAATAGAAATGAAGTTATTTCACTCTTGAATTTGACAAACATGTTATAGTTCTTGCAATCATCAAGGCTGCATCCTGTGTGCCAACTCCAGCAGTATGACAGAGCAGGCCTGAGAAAAAAACTGATCTGCTGAACTACCTCTTTGAAAATAAAAAGGGAAATAACCAATGAAACAGGACAAAGTATATGATTTTACTTTTTAGGGAAATAAAACTATTAGTTTATGTTGAGTAGCAATTTTTTTGGTATTAAGATGGTAATACTTTTGAATGAACCTAACGTAAGAACAAGAACAAGGACAACAACAAAGGTAATATTTTTGTTGTTTTTGTTGTTGTTGTTGTTGTTTCTGTGAAGGGAAGTTCTGAGAATCAAAACTTGGAATCCACCATACAAAATTCAGAGTTTTGGGGAGGGAGAGAGAAAGAGAGGAAGACAAAGTACCTTTGACAGACCGGGCCAGAATCCCCAGCTGTTTTAACAAAAAAGATCAGGACCTTCAGCGACCATGCTTCCTTTTCTTTGGACCTTTACAAAGGGAGGAAGCACTAAGTGAATAACGCGAATTAGCAAGTTCTGGTGGGACCGCAGCACCAGATGATTTCAGAATTTGAACCAACTCAGGAAACAAGTGTTTGTTTTCCTCATTCACAAATATTATAGCTGTGCCCTCCTCTCCCAATCTAGATGCCCTTCCAATCTGGTGCACATACTCCTTGATGGAATTTGGCATGTCAAAGAGAATGACCTGCTTCACACACAAGAAATTAACCCCTCGGCCCAATACACCCGTGGTCACAATCACAGGAACTTCTCCAACCAGAAATGATCTAAGAACTTCTCTTCTCTCTTTCATGGATTTTTCTCCATGAATTGATAGAGCTTTTAACCCAGTGGTAATTCCTATTGCCTCAGAGAGGAGATCGGCACCAAGTCTCGAACCAACAAATACAACAACTGGAGGTTTAAAATGCTTCTTGCTCATCAATATATCAAAGAGCTTCTGCTTCTTTTGCTTTGACTCCACCCATATTGCTAGCTGCTTCACAGCCCCATTAGGTTTATTTGTCTTTCCAATTGAAACAACAGTTATATCTTTCACAAGCATGTTTCCCATCTTTTCAACTTCTTGAGGAACTGTAGCAGAATACATTAGTACCTGAGGCTGAGATAAAGCCCTAAAAATCTGCATTACCTGTTCACGGAATCCCCTTTCTAGCATACAGTCCACTTCATCTAGAACAAGAATTGAAACGCTATCTAGATCAATATCATGCTTGGTTAAAAGATCAATGAGTCTTCCTGGGGTTCCCACAATCAATGAAACCCCCTGCTGGATGCGGTAGACTTGTCCTGCCATGGCCTCACCACCAACCACCAGTGCAGTTTTGAAGGGCAAACCCTTCCCAAGTAACTTAGCTTGTTCCTCCACCTGTATGCAGAGCTCCCTAGTAGGTGTAAGAACCATTGCTAAGGGTTTCGTCTCTTCACGGGACTGCTTGGTATTAATTTTAGCACAATAAGAAACTATAGGAACAAGAAAAGAACCAGTTTTTCCGGAACCAGTCTCTGCTGAAACTAGCATGCTCTGCCCAATTAAAGCACATGGAATCACTTGCATTTGGACAGGAGTTGGCATTTCATATCCTGCAGCTTCCAGGTTCTGAAGAAGTTTCTGAGGAAGATTGCATGAAGCAAAAGACAAGATGGGTGCGGGCACAAAGTTCCCTCTAACAGAAATTTCAAGATTTCTCCTCAGCAGTTCAGTTTGGTCACTGTTAAGAGAATGATGTCCAGGTTTATTATCAGCATCTCGAACATAAAAACACTCATCTGTTGCTGGTAATTTCACAGGAGATGGATGTCGAATAGGAGGCCGTGATTTCTCAATACGATCAAGTAGAATCTTTTTACATTCTAAGCTGCATATGTCATCATCTGTCTCGTCGCATATATATTCACCAAATCGACCACATATCACACATCGAGGTTCACCAGGCAAAGCTTCTCTTTGATCCCAAGAACGCTGCTTCACATCATTGTCTGCAGTAGAAGTAATGAATGCAACAAAAGCATGAGCTATCAACAAGGCTACCGAGAAAGAAATCTTAGCAGGAGCATGCAAATTTCAAAAGTAAAAGAATCAATATCTTAGAAGACAGCTAAGGCGGAGTTAAAAATCTACGGGAAAGAAATTTCAAGCTTTGGAGGGTTAGGCACCTCCAGTATTCACAATGAACAAGTTCAAAGTCCAATCGCCTTTTAGAAGAAGAAAAAAGAAAAAATCAAACGAGCAGCAGGAAAGGTCCTTGATGTGCAAAAAAAAGCATTAGATATGACAAGAGCCACAAGAATATTTATAAGCCACAATGGAAATAACATCAAGCAACAAATGGCAAAATCAAATTCAATCCCTTACTTAATTAGCAAATATCCAACCCCAACGCATAACACGTACCATATTTCCAAAATTCAAAACTGTCAGATTTCACTTGATGTATAAAGTATTGGGCAGAATTGAATCAAAATTCAAAAAAGAAAACAACCCTAATCTACAAAACGTAATAGAGACAGAAAAAACCCTTTACTTTCTTGGATTTTGATAATTTCAAAACCGCATAAGTTCATACTACAGTAAAAAGATCTCAGTTATATAATCTATTCCCAGATATTATGTTCTCTAAAAAAAAGGGCGTCTTAAACGAAAATCCCGCCCTTTTCTGTTCTATCATCCGTTGGCTCAATTCACCATAGCACAAAATAATCTAGCATATGAAAAAACAAAAAGCGATAAAATATTGAATTTATGAATAAATTTAGGGAATTTGTACCAAAGTACCAGAAGCTTCGCAACCATCTGCTGATACATCTGCAGATGCCAAAATGGAGTTTTCGCCTCGCTCAAGGGTATTTCCATTCACCATCGTTCAAATATACTGAAATAGAATTTCAAGGGCTGCATAAACGAGAAGGATAAACAAGGATAGAGAAAGAGGATGACAGACAAATAGCCCAAGAAGAAGAAGAAGGAGGTAGTTGGCTTGGCTGAGTGTTTCTCTCTATTTTGTCCGGTGAGGAATTCTCAGTACCATCCTTCTACAAACATGGCTTCGGAGAGTTAAGCCAAATTGCTATTAAGAAACTCATCTCCACCTTAATGGAGATTTTTTTTCCACGATCTTCTTTATTAACATCTTTTTTTAGTCTGTTTTTCTTGGTTTAGGATATTTTTCTAAAATGGCTACTAAAGTGGTCTTTAAGTTTTTTTTGTAATCTAGCTATAATGCATAAGGATTGTGAGTTATTTACAAAAGAATGCACAATAGTTGTGCATTATCACTTAATTCAAAATTTTTCACCTTAATCCGTCGATGTGGCGGATAACACATAACTTTTGTGTGTTATCAGCCATATAAGTTTTTTGAAACATTAATAACTCTGTGATCGGAGGTCCGTTTAACGCGAATGACTATCCGTTTTGATGGTTATCGTAAAGATAAACGCAATGGCATCAGAGAAAAAGTGATCTGGACGCGTTTTGAGGCAAACAATTCTTCCCGTAAAGTCGAAAACTTTAACAGGACATAACTTTGCGCTCGGACGTCCGATTGAGGCGATTCTTCTGGGCATTTCGGATATTTTTTCAAGAACCAATTTGAAAATTAAACGGATGAGCAGTCTTTTTTTTCTCTAATAAAAAATTTAAATGAGTGAAGTTGGTAAACATTGAAATACGTAAATACTTTATTATTAAATAAATTCTCATGCACTTATGATAATAATGTTTCATGTTGGTTTGTTGGGAAGTCTTCTATGTTATTTTTTATGGGATCTGCCACATAGGATATGTTTATTAGATAAAATTATGAATTAGTGATAACGCAAAATGAAGATGCATTATGACTAGAATCCGGAAAAAAAAAAGGTGGACTACTTAGTAGCTTTTTTTTTTTTTTTTTTTAAATAGGTATAATAAAAGAAAAAAACCGCTATTAAGAAACTCATCTCTACCCTTACTCGAGACTTTTTCCCACGATCTTCATTATTAACATTTTATTTATTAGGTGGTTCCAATTCCATCAGATTAAAATTTTCTTTTTTTTACTTTTAAGATATTTTTTTTATAATAAAAATTCTATATAGTAATTAAATATTGTAAATTAAATTAAAAATAATTTAAGAATTTTCCAATTAAAGAGGTCAAATAAAATAAATAAATTATCAAAAAGTTCAAATGTTTCCACTTAAAAAATACAACAAAACTCAAAATCCAATGTTTCTAAGACAAAATAAAACTAGTAGAATGAATTCCAACTAAGATAACTTAAGAAACTAAACGATACCCATGCTAGGGTGGAGATATCTCTACTCGTGTCAAAATGTGGCTCAAGCATACATATGATGTATTTTTTTTAATTTTTGATGTGTTTTTTGTAATTTTTATTTCAAAATTAATCGTATCGTGTAGATAATATTTAAAATTATTCATTTTTAACTACAAAATCTTCAAATTTTGAAAAAAATTACCATATTTTTTATAAAGTAGAAAAAGTATGTGTAGAGAAAGAAAGTGTATTTTGTAGAGAAAAAAACTTGAAACTTTTTCGTACGTAAATTTTTAAATTTTGACGCATAATCTATCGGTTCTGTCAACTTTTAATTTTCGGAATTATTTTGAAAAAACAAATTCTAAGGGACTTGAATGAAAAAACATATGAAGGTTTTGACTTGTTTGGGTCAACTTAGATTAGAGCACTGCCAATGGGCTATTCTTTTGGCATATAGCCTGGATTTGAAGGTTAATTAATAAATATTTTATATTAAATTTCGCTGTCCGTCAATTTAATATAATTTTATTTTTTAAAAAAAAATTTATATAAAAAGTATATGTTTATGGGCTGCGATATTTGAAAGCATGGAATGTTCAGTCATGCATAAATTCATTTCTTTATAAGCTATTGATTGTGTAAATTTGGAAATGAGTTATACTTAAAAAAAAAAAATTGGAAAATGAGTTTCTTCCCATGAAAAATTTTAGACATGGGTCAATTTGGAGGCAACTTAAGTAGATCAGTCAAATAATTTAGAAGAGTTAAATTAATTCAACGTTCACTATAACTAACAAGATGTTTTTAAAGCACGAAGTACAAACATACATAATTTCTCCAGTATTTTTCTTGTCATTTTCGGCTGGAAGAGAAACCGATATAAAAAAAAAGTATGTCTTCCTAGATTACCCTAGTCTTTCATGTTCTTGGTCCTCACTCAAATATAGGTTTTTTTTCTTTATCCAGACCGTTTTCAAAAAATGGGTACTAAATCGGTCCAAGTTTTTTTTTTAATCCTGAAGTGGTCATAACGCACAATGATTGTGCATTATCATTATTGATAACGCACAAGTTGTGCGTTATCATCTAATTACGCTTACATTCGGTAATCAACCGATGTGGCAGATAACGCACGACGAGTGTGCGTTATGACAAAGCAATAACACACTGGTCGTGCGGTATCTGCCACGTCAGTTTTTTTTTTTTAAATAAAAATTTCTTTACATTTTTGTCAAAACTTATAATTGTATAATTTTTTTAAAAAGACTGTATATATAATATTTAACTTATTTTAAACGTATTTATTATGATAATATTGATATCGTTTTCTTGGAAAATATATTTAACTTTTAACTATTTTATCTCAAGTGATTTGAAGAAGTAATACTAAAGATGCTGTAAAAATTTAAAGCAATGATGTAGTAATTAGAAGAAATTGAAAGAAAATTTTCATTAATAGAAACCTATTTTATTACAACAATTTCAAGAAAATGGCAAACTTATACATTGCTCGATCCGGAGTTATTACAATTTTTTCTATTATGTCCCGGCATGCGATCTGCCATATCTTGGGGGAGAATCCGGATTTCTATAATTCATTTCCCCTTGAAATCGCTTGCCCTGTTTACTATCCCCGTTCCTTTTTCATGTTTGGAGGATAAAATGTTAAATTAAAATGAACATCCCTCCAAAAGTTCTGCTCGAATTCAACGAGAGTATGAATTCATTCCTTCGCGTGGTGAGGTGGAATAGTCCATAGATAACACATTTCTAAATAAAAAAAAAAATTCAAATAATCATAAAGTAAAGGAAAAAAAACCCTAATTATCCAAATAAATTCATCAAAACAATTCATCACTCTAAGATCACTTTTGCAATACAAAAAATAATTATATACATAAAATTATTAAATTTGCACAAATTTATTAATACTTTTGGCTTGGTGGCTTTCTCTCTCATTTCAAAAAAGTTTGGAATCTTGGGTTACTAATTGGTGGAATGCTGGGCAATCTGAAAGTTTTTTGAACGATATTCAAGAAAGGCGTATTCTAGAAAAACTCATAGAATTAGAGGAACTCCTCGTCTTGGACGAAACGATTGAAGAATACTCAAAAGACACGTTTACACAAGTTTCGTATAGGAGTCCAAAAAGAAACGATCAAATTAATCAAGATACACAACGAGGATTGTATCCATACGATTTTGTACTTCTGGATAAATATAATTTGTTTTGTTAGATATTTAAACATAAACTCAAATCCCACTTTCACAAAAATGATTTATTTCAAATTAACAAACAAAATTCATAAAAATGATTCACAAACAACAATTAACAAACCCAAACAAACAATAATTAAAATTAATAAATAATATACCAAATAATTTAAATAACTAAAAACTTACCGAAAATAAAAAATGTATCTTCGTACCGATAAGCTCTAGTCTACCGTTTTCCCCTCTAAATCTCTAACCACCTTCGTACTCCAAGGAAAGTTTCACCGATTCAAACTTGAATTTAAAAAATTAACTAAATTTTAACTGTAAATTTCGAAATAAAATACAAAAGTATTAGAAGAAGAGAAGACAAAGTATACGAAGAAGAAAGAAAATAAAAAGAAGAGGAAAAGAACTTACCAAGCGACGGCGGCAGAAGTATTAGAAGAAGAGAGACGGCGGCGGAAGAAAGAAGGAAAATTTTTGTGGAGGAAATAAGAAAGAAGAAAGAGGAAAGAAGAAAGGAGGCAGGTTGGGCATTTAGGGTTTATAATGTGATAACGCGCGGCCATTGTGCGTTATCACTAATAATAACGCACAATGGACATGCGTTATTACGACTGATAACGTACAATGGCTGTGCGTTATCAACAACTCAGCGCCACATCATCGACATGTTGTTAAACATGCTTCTTAATGCGGCTTAAGCCGGCTATTATAGATAACGCACAACCATTGTGCGTTATCACCTGTGCGTTATGGCCACTTCCGGATTTAAAAAAAAAATCTAGGCCGATTTACTACCCATTTTTTTAAAATGGATTGGATAAAAAAAAAAAACCTCAAATATACTACCAAATCCCTTTCATTTTCATTATTTTTCATTCAATCTATTGAATTTATGAACATTAAAGCTCGTTGGTCGGCTTTCACGAATCCGTAAAAGTCGTTCGGTCGTTTTAAAAAACTTTTTGTCGAACCGGCTCCCTAAATGGAAGGATAGAATGTGGAGCACAAGAAAGTTCAAGAACACATTAATTGAACACATAACTTAAAGATTTTGGAAGTGGAAAAGAAAGTGATAAGCTGTCCAAATTTTTGCAACTAGCCAAGGTATGGTTTTGTCTTTATTTTGATCCAAAACACCTTTGGTTTTACGCAAATAAATATGCTTTGTGCTTATGTTATGTGTTAAAAGAAGATTGTGACAGAAAATAGGTACTTTATAAAGAAAACATTCTAACAGTGGAAGGAGATTCCAATAGCAATAGCAATTCTCTCATTATTTTGTATTATCGATGAAAATGACCTTTTAGTTAATTCCTTGAATTTTTACATAATTTTTTTATCTTCTTCAATGTATTGTATAAGATAAATATATGGATAATCATGGAAAAAAACGTTATTGGATAAGATATATGTCATCAGAGTTTCTTCAATTGCTAATGTTCCATTAGAATATAACTTTAGTAACATGATTACATAAGTAATTGTCCATGAAATACTATATCGTAGTGTATTTTCTTTTTAATATGTGGATGATAGAATTATATGTTACTGGTTCCATAATTGAACCCTAACACATAATACATTAATCCATCATTATAACAAAGCAAACTTAGTACAAAACTTATGAAATCCCACAAATACTCATGAAACATATATTATATTCCAATGAAACTTTACCACATAACATATAGAACATTAAAACAAACTCATGGAGCATGCATTGTATTCTTATGGAACATTAACACATAAACCACGAAACATCAATACTATGTAACATTTATTAATTTTCCTGTGAAACCTCATCATAACAAACCATTATATTCTCATGGAACATTAATACATAACCCATAGAACATCAATACTATTTTCACGAAATATTAATACAAAACTCATGAAACATGCATTATAATTATAAAAAAAAAACCCCAATCATTGTCATAACAATTTCAAGCTGAAAACTCTCAGCAGAGAAAGATATCCATAAGTTACAAACCAAATAGAGTTGCAAAAAACACAATTAAAATTCAAAGTCTTGAAGTTTCTGAAATCCATCATATATAATGTAATGTATCTATCTATCTATGGTTTCAATATCCACAGTTATTTCAGCTTCTGTATTGTATAACCTATAATGTATGCATGCAGGAAAGGAACCTGAACTTGGCCTGCCCTCAGATTATGATGGGATTAACTTACCTGTAAAAAGAATAGTAATCAATCATCAATGGAGTTTCACTTTTAAAACCAGCATATTAAATCAATCTAAATGTTTTCACTAACCTTTTGAAGACAGATACTACATCTTCACTCAACCGGGGCGATTCAAGAAACATATCCCCACAGTTATTCAAGTTTACACTCTGCATTTCGAAATCATGTTCGCCTAAACGTCCATTCCACTCAAACCATAACTTTGGAATGGTTTCCTTTCTGAAGCAAGTTAGATGATCATCAACTTCAGGAGATTCAGCAGCAAGCAATCTATATGTGTATACCTTCTTTACTTGCCCTGGACGAAATGCACGTCCAATTGCTTGGCGACTGACTGAAGGATTTAAATGGATATCCAATATTATTATCCGCGATGCCCCAACCAGTGATATCCCTTCTCCACAAGCTTTGATGGATCCAAAGAAAACTCTAGCAAGTGGAGAATTATTGAATCGTTCCATATAAGAATCCCGAAGATTAGGATCTGACTTTCCTGTTATTATAAAGATTTCCTTTCCGAGACTATAACCCATTGATTTTACAGTCAATCTCTCCAAGAATTTCAGAGGTAGAAGATACTGGCTGAAAACCAACAGCTTCTCGTTGTTAGATGCACATAGATGGAGAAGATTTAGGTAGAATTTAACCTTTGCTCCTTCTCTCACATCTACTTTCTTCAAAAACCGATCAATCTTATTGTCGTCTATTGTCGTAGAAGCATGGAGGTTCTTCAGCAGAGGGTGCAAATATATGATGCTTCCAACAGAGTTTCTTGCCAATCTGTTCTTCATTTTCTTCAGCTCTGCAACTTCTGCCTGCTGTTTGGGACTGAGTTCAAGAAAGACGGTGAAGTCAACAAGACCTGGTAGCTCATCCAAGGAGTCTCCCTTATAGTAATGAAGAACCTTACTAGTCATCTCCCGCAGATCTTGAATGACAGCCACCTTCCTGTTGAAAGGCCCATCTTTAAGCAGTGTGCGCTCCACTATCTCGTAGAAGTCATCATTTGAGAACCTTTTCAAGGAGCTTTTTCTGCCCGATAGTAGCACTCTGCTCAAAATGCGTCTCTTTATCATTTTTGGACCATTAAGTCTCAGAAACCTTGGTCGAACAAGATTCAAAATGTTAAAGACTTCTTCAACATGATTTTGATACAGGGTGCCAGAAAGAACAATTTTACGAGCCGTCTGGACCTTTTCAAGAGATTTCAAAACATCAGTATCCTGGTTCCTTGGAGTGTGTCCTTCATCCAAGATAAGAATGGAAGGGCAAGTTAACAAGATCTCCTCACATTCAGATGCTACTTTGTTGTTTTCATAAGTGTGACACACAATTTTAGTAAACTGTTGGTAGCCTAGAAACAAGATGCTTCTTTCACTAACCCAATGCCGCAAAATCTGCAGTTGTTGAGATTTCTTCTTTGCATTAGATGAGTAAAAGTCGTGGAGTGGTATATCTTCTACTTGCCATCTCTGAAATTCCTTCTTCCACGTTGACAAGATGCCCTTTGGTAGAACAATCAATGGTCTGGCAGCAGGGTATTTAGCCATAAAACTCTGGAGAAAGCTAATGATCATAAACGTTTTCCCTGATCCCGGGGCATGTGCCATGATACAACCACCAGGATTATCTACTACCAGGTTGCTGAGTAGAAATTTGAAACCCTCAACTTGATGGGGTTTCATTAGCTTTATGTGTCGAGGATGGGCATCAACTTCACAAGCAAAGTAATCATGATCAGCCAATTTGACTCCTGGAACATTTGTTCGCTCCAAATCTTTTCTAGAAGAACGTTCGTAACTGCATGTTCTTCCACTCCTTTTGGCCTAGTAAAACAAACATTCTATCAATAAATGTCCAGTATACAAGGAAAAAACATGATTATATCCTTATTAATGATGAACCAATTCCAGGACCATATGATTTCATAGCTCAAACTACATGCACAACTTTTACATGACCAGCATTAAAAAGTTGCATATCATAGTTGGACATGAAACGGAGGCCGCAGCGAAAAGGATAAACTCTATATGGCACGCCAATATTGAGTATGCCAGAGAGATAATTAATAGTAACAGTTAAAGAACAACAAAGAAAAATAACTAAGCAACCAAAGGAATCACAATTTACATTCAACCATGCACATTGAATTGCGATAGCCCATGCCCATTTTCATAGAACATCATTTAAGAAGAGTTAGGAAAAGCTACCAGAAGAACATACACTAGTCTAATTTGAAATTTTTGGATATTAGAGCTTCTTGCCACATAACCACCATAAAGTTTTAATAGGGATTGGCCCTGCTCAGAAATACAGTGAAATCACCTTTCCCATTCTTTCCCTCGACACTGCTACTAAGAAAGATGTTCAATTAGGCACCAGAAGGCAGTAAAACAATGAACCACCATACTCCTAATCATCATTCATTTCCAGTGACAAGCATACAATACCATGTGACTTGTACATCGATGTTTATGAAAACAAAAAGAACGGACAAAACAATACACTTAAATGAGCAACATGCCATAGAATTGTTCCCAACGTCTCGTACGTTTGCTTTTACACACAACATGAGCATGAAAGGAAGAGTGAGCATAGACTGCCCAGAAAAATATTTCAAATTTTCAGGGAAAGTTATTCTTGATAGAGGGTGTCAGGCAAAAGAAAGACAGAACCTTATCACATACAAAACTAGTGTAATAATACTATTAGATTTCCATCTTAAGATGACTCAGCAAAAATGCACACAATACATGTCACACATGTCACCATCATCACACATTGAAAAACATAAAACCCTAGAGAGATAAATCCCCGCTTTGTGCGGTCTTAGAAATAGTTATATATAACTAACAGTAACTTTCATGAGTGCACAAAAGGATTTCCACAAACCCCAATCTCACTCCACCTAGGTTACCATCGAACAAGTCATCATGACATCACAATTCAACATTGAAAGTCCGTATCATGCAATATGCAAGCTTAGGTATATACGAACACACATTCATATAACATATAGATATTTTCGCGCATGTCTGTGAGATAGGCCCATCCAACTTCCAGTTTCATTTCGTTTGACAATTGAAGCTACCTTCCAACACACAATCACAATCAGAACAAACATAACTACTCGAGATGGGAACAGATACATAGGTTAGGAACTTGGAGAAAAGGATTCATGAACAGACAAGAGTAACACCTTTGCATACTGATACTCAATTATGGTTTCAATTGCTCTCTGAATAAATCCACAGATGCAGCATACATAACCTATGTCTTCTTTTAAGATGAAAGAATGATCACATCCTTCAGCATCCTCAATTGCATGTTGCTCATTCAAGGAATCTACTGCCACATCCTATTGAATCAGCAAAAGAGTGAAGTTAATGGCAAAGGAATCTTTGACGAGGATTAAAATGCAGTAAATACCCAGAAAAACAAAAGAAAAAAAAAAAGAAAGAAAGAAAGAAAGAGAAGGTGTTTCAAGCATGCAAGTTGACATTTCAAAACAACATTAAATTGGTCGAAAGAGGTAAGTAGCTAATAGCCATAACTCAATATTGAAGTAATCACATTTAGATTACAGAAGACCAATATCTTCCTTCCCAGAAGCTTGTTTAATATTGTTTCAGCTTGATTGGGGTCTTGAATTCCCTTTCTATTTTGGAGAGACCATAAAACCCTGTGCAAGTGCATGAACAGTCCCGAATATTCTAGTGCAAGTATTTTGCTTGATGCCAAGTCTTGTAAGAAGCAGAGAGAACTTAAGTTCAAGGCTAAATTGAGACGGTTTTGGAGATACTTGGCAACCGAAGTAAATCGTATCTTACATTTAAAATGGTGATAGATCACATATAATTGAAATGGTTTGAGGAGTTGATTAATATACCTTGGAACATTCCAATGCAAATGCCATCTCATTCCAGATATTAGCAATATCATCAGAATCAGCTTCAACCTGTCCATTATCTTCTTCCACTTCTTCATCATCCTCCAGTCCAACATATGCACCTTTGTCTTCATTGACTTTTGAACTCTTCAACAGACCATTAGGCGGACCCCCAGGGTTGACACTAGTCTTCCCATGGCCTTCTTCCATTCCAACTTCAGCCTTTAAACCGAGATCTATACCTTCATCTTCGTTATTTTCTGAAATCTTGGCTAGATCTTCGCAAGTGAGATCAGTCTGCACATTGCCTTCCTCCATTACATGGTCAGCCTTCACACGAAGAATTGCACCTGAATCTTGATTAACTTTTGTATTGTCAGTCAGACTAGCATAGCTGGCATCACTCTGCCGGTTGATGTCCTCCGCCCCAAGATCTATACCTTCATCTTCGTTACCTTCTGAAATCTTGGCAAGATCTTCGCAACTGAGATCAGTCTGTACATTACCTTTCTCCATTCCATGGTCAGCCTTCACACCAAGAATTGCACCTGAATCTTGATTAACTTCAATATTGTTATTGAGACTAGCATAGCTGGCATCACTCTGCCCCTTGATGTTCTCTGCCCCATCATTGGCCTCTATGAAAAGATTCACACCTTGCGCTTTCTGAACTTCAGTTTTGCTTGCACTGCAAAAATTTTCTTTTCTGAAACGTTGGTCTCGAGCACAATCTACATCCTACAATATGGCGATAATAAGAAATAATTGTCAAGGGAGGAAAAGCACAATAGTTAGAAGAGTGAAATCTGAGGAGTTTTTTTTTTTTTTTGATCAATAAATCTGAGTATTACCAGAAAGAAGAGGTACAACTGCAGGTATCATGTTATCGTTCATTGAACAATTTTACTCTACTATTTAACAGTCTCTTAAAAGTTTCACACAATGCAAGGACTTGAAGATGCTGGTATATTTTACTTCACAACATCCATATTTCAGGTTCCATGTCCACCTTTTCTAGGTAGAATGAAGTTACAATTTAATAATGGAAACACTTCCAGCAAAATATATAATAAGGATACCACCCTTTCCGCTTCAGATCATGAGTGACAATATCACTGAGAAAGCATTACAAGAGATTTGAAGAAACATTAAAAGCAAACCTATACTGATAGACGTTTTTTCGTACTTATCCTAGATAACAAAATGTTTCATAAAGCCAGGCTATTCATCACAATATTTGATGCAGAATGTTAAGTTGTTTCTTTTCCTCCAGGGAAACCAAGATGAAATTAACGAGGACAAATTTTATTTATCAGGGATCAGCTTATAACCAAAAAAACCCCCCTCCCTTCTTCTTTTATTCTAAACATTTCAATTCGGGAAATAAAATAATAACATAACTTACCACATTCTCTGTCAAAATCTCATCAATAGACTTTCTACCAACATCCAGAGAAGCAGACAAAATTTTCTGACCACAGATATCTTGATTTTCCAAATCGATAGTCACAGGACTTGTAGCTGATTGGTGAAACTCTTGAGCCTGAACATCATCATCCTCCAAGATAACGATATCAGGCAGAGCCAAATTTCCTGGCCTGCGATATCCGATGCTGGACTTCTTTTCCAAATTCAACACCTTACCGAGATTAGTGGGAGTTCTCTCATGGCTAGACATCATATACCTTTGCCTTCTTGAAAGTAAGGCTTCTATATCTTTATATACACTTCCATATTTCCAACAATTCAAGCCTTTCACCACATTATCAATGTTAAATATATCTAGGTGGGTCCCTACTCTAGGGATGAACTTTCGCCTCTTCTGTCCAATCTTATTACACAAACATATGCGAGACGAACAATTGCAGTCATTTCCTCTGTCTTCATCACCAGCAGTCCTCGTCCTTTTTGCTGCTTTTGTCATATCTGTCCCAAAGCCAAGACTTCAAGTAACATGAAAAGTTCTGAACATACATATAAATATATATCCTAGAATGGCAGGGTATGATGCTAAGGAAAATCCTATCAAATATAGAATGAAATTCTATTGATCTGCAGATGTTCATTTTTTTCAAAGATGACTAAGAGCATACAATTATCCATAAACAAGTAGATCAATACTCCTGCACATGTCTCCAGAAAAGAGCACAAACTTGTTATTCATGAAATATGCAGGGGAACCAGGGAGCATAAAAAGCAAATGTCTGAATCTAAAATGATTGCTCACTTCTCAGAATAACTAGCATAACTCAATTTAGAAGATGCATATGTGGGTGCTTAAAAACTCCAAGAAGCTCCTTTTAACAGTCGCTGTATGCTTGATAACATAAACCATCTGAACCGAAATGCAAACAAGTATGGAGGAGACATATATTGACTTTTGCAGTACTACACAAATACCAATGAGCATTTCCATTGTTGTCAAACTGTAATCAACGGAAACCTGTCTAGTGTTGATGACAGTAGCTGGATGAAAAACAGCAAAAAGAAATACATATATATAATGAAATGAATCAATTGAAAATATTTAAGTCCTTCTGCAGGATACTGTAAAACTGCCACCAGATCACATGCATGTAATCTAGATGTTTACACATATGCTTAATTTTAGATACACCACTATTTTTTTTATATACACTTAAAAAAATTTTCTAAAGAAAAAAAAAGGCAACATGAGAAACCTCCAACTTCATGAAAAGCTGTTGCATTCAGTTTAAAGCTATATCTTCAGTACTAAATTTCTATATAAATTCGATAATATGCAAAAGAACAAGAAAGAAAAATAAGAAGAGAAAAAAATAAAACGGTTCATCTTCTTCCTGAATCTCTCTTTCTTTTCTTATTTCCCTAAATAAAACCTGAAGAACCATACTATTCGCAACATCAAAGAGCACAAATACACAATTTGTCAGACAAATGGTATAAAGCAATTCTATCAAAGTAAATTACTTAGAATCATAGCCACAGAACCCAACAAATTCAAGAGAACATAAAAAGGCTAATCAGGTAAAGTACCTTGCAGTTGCATCGACAGAGCCAATTGACCAGAAAGAACAAAATTCATTTTCAAGAATAAGTAAAAATACATCAATTATATGAATATAGGAAAAAGAAAGCTAAAGGGGACAAAACAAATCTTACCACCCCCAAATATTTTTCAGCCTACGACTGTTGATTTTCACAGAAAAACATTTATACTCATTTTCTTGATTTTCCATTTTCCTATATAAATATGAGATATACATACATCGCTAGTGCACATTATAAATGGAAGGAGAGAGTACCTATTCCAAAGAGGTAAAAGGGCAAATCTCCATTTGCAACAGTGGTGACATTTTTGCTCCCTGAGCCTTCAGCAGTTAAATCCATGCTTGCCAAGACGCTATTCAGGGGAAGAACAATCAAATGGGTAAGGTTTCTTGATGGGGTATAGAATTTTCAACAGAATGTAGCAAATGCATGCGTGTTTTAACATGAGCATCCAAATACATATAGATTTCATGAATAAATTTACTTGTTGATCATGAATGGCCTTCCAAAGTAAAAAATGCAGCATCAAACAGAGAGAAATCTGGGTTTTTTCCTTCCTTTGAAACTAAGAGATCCTATGCATGTTTGTAACTGCAAACAATAACTCGAATAAACAAATTCTGAGGAAAAAAACTTAACATTCTAGTATGATCATCACTTGAACCCCAAATACTCAAAAAACCAAAAAATGCAGAAAAAAAAAAGCAAAATTTTCAGCTGCAAAGAGTAAAAATTACTAAAGCAGTGTAGGAAATTCACACCCAGATGAAATTCATCAAGTTTTAAAGATTCCAGAGAAGAATTACACAGATTGTTGAGTCCAGGAGATGAAAGCGAAATGCACAGTTCCTGAAGAAGTGAAGAGGTTGAAGAGAGAGAAAAACGTGTCCTCTAGTGTGAACTGATTTAAAAAGAAAATAAAGAGAAATATCTTAGTCAGTCCCTAACTTTTAAACATTGACAATATAATTTCATAAGTTTATTTTCTATTATTATAGTCCCTAAATAATTTACAATGATCCAACAAAATCCTTTTATACCCTCAAAAAAATCTTTTTTTTACTGTCAAATACTTAAATTTTGTAAAAAAAAAACAATACGAGAAGGTAACATAAAGGGTAAAATAGACATTATAAGTTATTTCCTACAAACGACACACATCTTAGGCATATTTTATGATGAAACATAAAAGTTGCTCTCTCTCTCAACATCATACATTATACATATTTCTTTTAGACAGAATGACATATAATACCTGTTTAGTCATATATCATATGTGAATTGTTTGTGTGATTTTTTTTGTAAAAGTTAAGTGTTTGATGATAAAATAATCTTGCTACATTAATATAAATTTTTTATGGACCATAATGATAAAAAGATAAACTTTAAAGGTCATATTATATAAATATTTAAACTTTATGAACTAAATACGTTATTTTCCCTGAAATAAAATTGGGGGGGGACAGACCGACTAAAAGAGTAGGAAAATAAATGAGAAAGTAGGACGAAAGATAAATTACCTTGTTTGGTTATGAGGGAGAGAAAGAGAGATAAATAAACATTAAGTTTCATTGGAGGAAAAGGAAAGTTGGGCCTTATTAGACTGAAATTAAATTCTAAAAATTTTAAGTTAATAAATACACCGACTATTGTTAATATATATAGTAATTTCAACCTACGTATTTTAAGCGAGTGGACCATAATTAAATAAGGGCTTTGAAGGCGAGGTATTTTTTTTTTCTTTTTATTCATTCAAGTTAAAGTCACAATTTTATGAGATTTAATTGCACACATGAACAAAATAAATTTAAAATTCCAATGTATCACAACTATATTTGAACATTATGTAAAAATTTTAATAAAAAAAATAAAGAATTTTACACACTCGTAGGAAGCCCCGTCAGGATGTGCGTATGTCGAAGGTCTAAGCAAGTCACTTGGGCGGCTGTGCCTAAACTAGGGATGGCAATGGGGGCGAGGACACCAATTCCCGGCTCCAATCCCACCTTCCTACTTTGTCTCCAACCCATCCCCGTTCTTGAGTATGAAATTCATTTCCATCTCCAACCCAACCTCCCATAATTAAGCCCCATCCCAAGTTCCCAACCCATTCCCGCCAAACTCACTGGGGATTGGAAACCCAAACGGGGATTACATGTATTATTTTCAACAAAATGTTAAACGCAAAATAATAATATGTGTATCACAAAATTAAACGAATTAAAAATAATATAAAAATAACTTTTAAAAAAAAATCTAACCATGCGCAACAATTAGTTCAACAATATTCAACTTGACTAGAGACTTGAAAGTTTAAAGGAGAAATGTTGAGACTGAAACTAGAGTAGTAGAGAGAGATTAACTGAATATCATATGAGTAATTAGTTTAGTATTTTTATCTAGCAAAAAGAAATTATATTAGTATTTTTATTTTTTTCCGTCTCTTTCTTTACTATTTAAATTAATATTTTACTATATATATATAATAGGATGGGTGGGCATGGGTGAGAATGGGGAGAACCTAATCCCTGCTCCAACCCATCCTCAAATTTGGATATAAAATTTAACCCCATCCTCACTCGGGTCCCCAGTCAAATTGGACTCAAACTGGTAGAGATAGATTGGGAACAAGTAGGTACCCGATTAGACCCGCCTTATTGCCATCCTAGTCCAAACTAAATATATCTCTAATTTTTATTTTTTTCATTTTATATTTTTCATATGTTTTTTTAGATTTATCCTTCAATAGTTATAAATAATACTCAAGATGTTAAAATTGTTATTTTGTTTTGTTTATATGGCTTAAAAAAAAAAACCAAAATCACCTTATTTTAGATTTTAGAGAAAAAAGAAGATAGTAGAGAAATGGTTGGAATTCATAGTTTTTTTTTTTTGTTATATTTGACCAGTTTTATGAAAAAAGACATTAAAGTGGTCAGTAATTTTTTTTAACCTGATTACGGCCATAACCCACATAGTGTGTGCATTATCATTAATGATAATGTACATGATGTGTGCATTATCACTAAACACGACTTACTTTCCATGTGGCAGATAACGCACACAAGAAGTGCGTTATCTTCTTCTACGATAATGCATCTGCTATATACGTTAACTGCCACATCATTTTTTTAAAACTTATAATTCTTTTTTAGCAACACTTATAATTTTTTTTTGCAAAACTTATACTTTTTTTTAAAAAAAGACAAAGTATTTTTTTTATTTATGTCATTTGATGTATATTTTATGATAATAATTATGTCATTTTAGGAAGGAAAATTTTTATAAAAAAAGTACGAATAAGTGATTTAAAGTGTTTTATATTTTTGTTACTTGTTGTAAATTTTACTATAATAATTTATAATCGATTTAAGTAAAAGAATTTATAAAAAAGTACCTAGAAGAAATTTCATTAATATAAATCCTAAAATATTACAATACTTTGAAAAAAAGAAACTTATACATTGTTTGAATTAGGGTTATTACAATTTTTTCTATTATGCCTGGGCATTCGACATCTGATACATCTTGAGGGAGAATCCAGATTTCGATAATCCATTTCCCCCCGAAACCTTGTACGTTGTTTTCGACCCTATTGATTGTTCATATTTGGATGATAGAATGTTAAATTGTAAGGAGCATATCTCCAAAAGCCCTCATGCCCAACCGGATAAAAATTGGATTGGTATGTTCATCTGTAAGTTTCCCATGAATATATGTCCGGCACATAAGCATCTGGTCTTGTACTATTATATTTACAGACTGCAAGAGCATGAGAACAAGGCAATTTATATTCTTTCTATTTGCCAAAACTGCACGATTTTTCATTCATTTTTAAAGTGTAAACGTTGTTGCCGCTACCATCAAGTCTTATCAAAGATTTAACCATGTAAAAAATACCAGCTTGTGGCTGATATGGTGTCTTAATTTCAATTCAACCCGAAGAAAATTGTCAAAAACCTTTTTTGAAAATCCGCACACAATTTTGGGCTCCTAACGGTGCTGGCTGAAGTACTTAATAGGTTTGATGAATATTAATTTAACTAGGGCTTTAAAGGTAAGACCCTAACTTTTTTCAAGAAACTTTTAAGTGCTTTTGAAATGTTGGTTGTCATCACTGCATGCCTGTGCCCACCATCATGCAGGAGTGTCCATTTCTCCACGGGTATATTGGCTAAATAAATATAAGCTTCTACCTTTCTGCTTTGAATTTCATTCATGATACGTTCAACCATTGTTTAGCTTCGGTTCCGACCTGGCACATTAAACTTTTTAATTCGCTGTTCTTAAAGGTCTTAGTGAAAGTTGCCCGAATGTGGCGTAGACAAAACCTATGTAGCAAATGGAGGTTACCACAAAGCTTAATTTTGCATAGCAGATAAAATCCCTTTGTGGCAATCGAATATTAAACAAACATGTTGATTCTTTACAAAGTTCTCCCATAGAAGTTTGAGTAACCAATTCAAACTTTCGGACGACTCTTTATCAACAATTGCAAATGCTAGGAAGAATAAATGGTTATTCGCATCCATTTGCTTGCAATTAATAGTACACTCTTATATGGTGTAATATCCTGCTAAGCACCTCAAAGTTAACATAAGTCGTGACGAGTTCAAATACAAGTTTTGGGGTTGTTTTTTAAAGAATAGAAAGTTTTGAGGTCATTTGGTAATTTTTAAAAATTTTAAGGAAGAATTTTTTGTTCAAAACTTTTTGGGCATATTTTAGAATTATTAGTATTTATCGCTTTAAGTTGGAGATTGAGATTTTAAATTTAATATGAATTTTAAGTCATTATTAAGGTTTGGGGCCAACTTAGAAAGTCTAAAAATTTGGAAGATTTTAGTGCAATTATGAAAACTAGTGGTGCCAAGTGGGGTAGTGATTTGTAGACACATGGCAAATAAGTGCCATGTGTCTTGACCACATATGCCTAAGCCATGCACACATGGCTATATAAAGAGGTGAAGAGGAGGCATTTTCTCTCATCCCTTGATTTTCTCTTCTCCTCTTCTCACTCTCTCTCTCTCTCTCTCTCTCTCTCTCTCTCTCTCATTTTCTCTTCTCTTCTTGGCAGCCCTCTCTCTCCTCTCTCCCCATTTTCTCTTTTTCTTTTCTTTCTTCTTTTTCTCCTCTCTCTTTCTCGGTTCTCTCTCTCCCATTAAGGTAAACTTTTTATTTCTTTTTTTTTCTTAAGTTAAATATAATTATATGAGGAGTTTTATTTTATTATTAGGTTATATTTTCTAAAATAAATAACAGTAAAGTTTAATAATTTTAGATTTATTTTGGGAATATATATTTTTAAGGAATTGTTATGAAATTATTTTAGAGTTGTTTTAGAGTTCTTTTGGGTTTAGAATAAGTTTAGGTGAACCCTAGGATCATCATGTGGGACATGTTTATATTTTATAGTGATATTTGATTAAGTTTCGAATGTTATTATTTGTAGGTGTAACACGTTTCAGGACTTAAGATGAGTTCACCAACATTTTTTTTTTTTACAAGAAACTTGAATTATTTTTTCTTAAAAATATATTTTTCCATTGTTGGTTCTTGACAAAATTTACGAAATATCTACCGATGGTATAGTACGAGTGATGCTAAAAATGTTCTACATTTAAATGTTTACTATTTATCTTTTAAGGCATAATCTTGCTAATAACTTAAGGGTATATTTTCGATATACTCTTATAAGATTTTTTTAAAAAACCTATAACCTAATGTGACTATTTTTGTGACTAATCTTATAATAATATTATTTAAGAATATACATACCTTGTTTACATTATTTATATATCATCATGATTTTAATTCTTACTTTTCTTAAGAAATCATTTTACTATAATTTGGTTTATATATTATCATTAATATTATTTGGAGGAATTATCTTAAAAGTATTCATTATTTCTTTTTGAAATAATATTTAAAATATTTTAAATTGAGATATGTTTGAATTATTAAAATATTTTTATAATACTTTTATTTGAAATATTCTTATAAGGCTTTGTAATATTTTTGAGTTATTAAAATATTTTTATAATACTTTTATTTTAAATATTCTTATAAGGTTTTGAGATATGTTTGAATTATTAAAATATTTTTGTAATACTTTTATTTTAAATATTCTTATAAGGCTTTGGGATATATTTTGAATTATTAAAATAGTTTTATTAAAATAGTTTTATAACTTACTTTGGGAGTTGATAAACCCAACTCGAGAATCTATATGTATAGCGCGAAAAAATAAAAAAAAATTCCCTCCTCTTTCCTACTCTTTCTATCTCTACACAATTTCTCTCTACTCTATCTACTTTAAAACTGTAATCTTTAACATTGAACTTGTATTGGAGGTAGATATGGATCATTATGAAGAATTTGTGGAAGAAAATATCGATTTAAAGGCAAGAAAAATTGAAATTATTTTTTTTTCGACACTGACGCTTGGATCGTCAGGATCGGCGACCCAGACATGAGTAGATCGCCCGGACCGGCGACCCGAACATGAGCGAATCGCCCATTCAGGCGGTACTTTTTCAGTACGATCACCCAGATACGCGACCCGCTCACGTCTGGATCGCCGATCTGGGCGACCCGGGTTTTTTTATTTAAATTATTTTTAATTTTTTTGTTTATGTTGATTATTAAGAAAGAATTTTTGTACATATTTAGAAAACTTGAAACATGAATAATTCTGTGATCGGAGGTCCGTTTCACGCATATGACCACTCATTTTGATGGTTCTCGTAAAGATAATCGCAACAGCATCGCCAAAAAAGTGATCCAGACGCGTCTCGGAGTAAAAAATTCTTCCCATAAAGTCAAAAACTTTGACGGGGCATAATTTTGCACTCGGACGTCCGATTGAGGCGATTCTTGTGGGCATTTCGTGTATTTTTTTTAGATCTACGCAATGGAAATGCCTTTAGGCAGTTTCCATCAACCTTTTCCATAAAAACGTCCTATTTTCTTTTAATTTATGTTTTTGTAATTTTCTAATACTTTCTCTCTTATTAACTAAAAAATTACAGCACCAATTTTAAAATTAAACAGAGGAGTAATCTTCTTTTTGTTCTAATTAAAAAATCAAATGGTTGAAGTTGGTAAATATTAGAATACGTAAATACTTTATTATTAAATAAAATCGCATGCACATGTCGTAATAATGTTTCTATGTTATTTTCCATGAGGTCAAGGTTCCAATCTTCTTACTAGTTTTTTTTTTTTTTTTTAAATAAATGAAAGGATGATGTGGTAAATAATGCACAATTAAGGTGCGTTATCTACCACATAGGATATTTAACCCGTAAAATCGTGAATTAGTGATAATGCACAATGAAAATGCAAATAGATCCAAATAACATAACGCTGTAGATCCAAATACATTTGAAGAATTTTTGGAACCGGATAAAACTTGGCTGATCGAATCTACGTCTTTCTGTTACGATATAGTACGAAACAATTAAAATCTTAACACATTTCATATTAAAAATAAAATTGTAAAATCATGTGATAAACAAATATTTCAAAAACTAATATTTAAAAACATAAAAACCAACTGCGCTCGGGTCGCACAGGCCGACGAGCCGGACCTGATCGGGTCGCGCATCTGGGCGATCGGTTCTAAGGAAGGACTGCCAGAATGCGTGACCCGCTCAAGTCCGGGTCGCTGGTCCAGATGATCCAAGCCCCAACTCCCAAAAAAAATTATTTTCAACTTTTTTTATTTCAAATTTGATATTTTATTTTACAAATTTTTCATAATGATTCATATCTACCTCCAATACAAATTCAATGTCAAAGATTACATTTTTAAAGTAGAGAGAGTAGGGAGAAATTGTTTAGAGAGAGAAAGAGTAGGGAACTTTTTTGAATTTTTTCGCGTCATACATATAGATTCCTACTTTTATTTTAAATATTCTTATAAAACTTTGAGGTATGATTAAATTATTAAAATATTTTTATATTATTTTGAGATTATTCTTAAAAATATTTTATATTATTTTGAGTTTACTCTAGCATGAGTTAAAAGATTTCTAAGAAATATTTTTACCGTGACTAAAATATTCATATATTATGATTTCGAGAACATTTACTATTCCTTCTTAAGAAATATTTCTCCAATGTTTTATTCATATAATACTATAATTTTTGGAAATATTTAATAATTTCTCTTGAGGAATATTTATCATGATTTTTAAAAGCAATTAGCATAACTTATTTTATACCCAGTAATATGTTTTGTTTAAGGTCATATATGCATACTCTTATTGTGCACATAATTTTGAAAATATCTGGGAAACACAAATATTTTTATGAGATATTATAAAGACATGTTTGAGTTGCACACATGTCATGTCTATAGGTTTTGCGGTTTTGCCCGACGGATAAGGATTTTCGATATATAAAAGATTTGTGTGGCTGAGAGATGACCTCTGATTTTATAAAAATCAAGTAAAAACCCTAGTCCGACCGAAGGGGCTTTGTATATATACCTTCGATCAACATGTCGAGAGGATTGCACAGTGCGTGGCTAATCTCCCATACGAGGGCCTCTTTCGAACGACATGCTTGGTAGTTGTACTCTCAATTGGGATCCAGTTGACAGAGGGCGTAGTATCATGGGGGGTTAGGCCCAAGACTGTATTACGTTTGACTCCGTATCATGCTTTGCGGTAGGACTACTTTCTAGCTGTTTGAGTCAGGAGGGATTCGCCGGCTAGGATAGTATAAGGCGGCTCGGTAGGTACCCCAAGGCTCGTTACCTGTTTTGTGTATAAGTGGTGTGTGCGGTAGTTTATGAAAATTGAACGCTCGTACAGTGTGCTTTGGGTTTCTAGCTAGTACTGACTACGGGATGCTGGAACTTGTGTCCGATTACCTCGTTTAAGGTTCTGGACTCTGTCCGTTGAGCCTATCATGGTACATGCATGGTTTTGAAAGTTCGAGTATCCTGGCAGCACCGATGTGTCTTGATTCTCTCAGACTTTCCGACCGCGCTCGAACCCTTCCGAGAGTTTATAACTTGCATACAAGAGATTTTTTGAAAGCATTTTTCTGGGATGACAAACTATTTTATAAAGATTATTTTTATATTCACGAAAAATACATGTGCACGTGAAGTCACTGAGCACCTTTCGCTCATGTCTTTCAAATGTTTTCCCCTTTTTTCAGATGTCGAAATAACCGGATCTGGCTTGTCAGGGCCATGTGGCTCACCAGACTCTTTTAACTTGGAGACACTCCTTTTTAGAAGTAAGATTTTGTTTTAGAAGGATGTTGGCTCTCACGACCTTAAACTTATGTACAAGTTTATAATGGTTACTTTTTATAAAGTTATGTTTATATTTTACTCTCCTTCCCCTGTTAGTCTAAAGGGACGCGTTCTAGTTCCTCTTGCTTGTATTCTAGCTTTGTGTTTTTTTTTTGTAAGTCCAATGTCGAGAGGTACGGAGGCACCTTACCCAATCGCAGTTGACCTAGCAGAGGAATACGGGGTATCACATATGGTCCCCGAAGATAAGTGCTATCTATAGAAATCACTGCCGACAATTTTGAAATTCATTTATACAAGGCTCGAAACACCAAAAAAAAAAAAAAACACCACTCTATGTACATTATATTTGTCGTTAAAATAAACACCAATCCATGTACTCCTTCTTCCAGAACTAAATTTGAAACAATTACAAGCTTCAAATCATGATGATATATCTAGCAACAAAGTAAATCAATAATGTAATATAAATCATTACCTTTACAACTCTTTATAATTCATCTGTAGACATTTTTTTAAACAAATTATTCTAATGAAAAACCACCCTAACAAAGGCATTGCATCAGTAGATTGATGTGTTCGTGTCATTGATTTCCCATATCGAGTATAGCTATGTAGCAAGTATCTCTATAAGTATTGTATGGCATCACTATCCAATAAACATATCCTGAAAGATACTTACCATGCCAACATTGTGAAACACCACTACCTAAGTAACCATCGATCTTATATGAATATTTTTTCTTACAACTATAAATCATAACCTCCATCCTCGAAACTTCATTTTCAACATTACTAGTGAGTATAATTATTTTATAATCATCAATAAATTCATCATAGCAAAATCCAAAGCTATTAGCACAAGAGTAACATCAATTGGAAACATCTTGAATTTTCTGATTGAGGGGTTCCACAAAACAATCTTATCAAAATGATATATAGACCAATATGACAAGCCATTAATGAAGCTGATAAAACCAAAGTCTATAATAAGTTCAATAAGATTGAGAGTAGAGTTACCGTACACAATTGAATAGAGGGGACAAGTACAAAGAGCTCTTGGCCCTTCCCAAGGTAATGAAAGAACGCATTGACTAGATAAGTTTTTGTTTTCTTATGCGATTTTTAGATGCGCTTTGGCAAAGACAGATTTGAAATCATAGAATCCCATGTCTTGGTAACACATTGAAATCACTTAAGAGATTTCACAGGCAATATCAAGAGTATATTAGAAATGATATCTTTAGGGAGATGTGAGTGCTTTGCTGCTTTTGGCTCCATTTTTCTTCAACGCCTTCGTGAATTATGAATAACGAAAAGTATAATGAACTAGTCCGCAAACATTACATATAAGATTAGAAACCTCTCTATAAGCAAAAGTTTGAAAAAAATTCAATTATGAACCTGGTTTATGTGGATAAAAAACTTTTTAATGTCATATTATATGTATTGAAAATTTTACATTTTAATAACGCTGGGTCACCATGATTTATATCCTCCACTTAGGCATTGGACAGTCTGGTGGGGGTCCTGTAAGCGAGGGATTTCGCCTTTTGGTACTAAGGTTGAGAAGAGAATGAAAGAAAGTTGAGGGCAAATATCTGTTCATAAAAGAGAGTGAAGAGAGTGAAGGACAAGACAAATTTCTCATGAGTGAAATCTAGAATAAGCATTGTCTTGTAAATCTTTTTCTTCACAAACTATCATTCATTTTTGTCTCTAATGGTGGCAAGCACCTTTCTAATCTTGCAAACATAGAAGAGTGGTTTTCTCTAAGGGTCTAGATAGAGGAACTATTTAACATCCTTAGGTTAACAATTTTCTATATGTTGAGAAACGAAATTAGTGGAATCACATGATGTCCTAGATTAAGGTTTTCTAAAAGTTGTGTGAGGGTAGTTATCTCAATCTATGTTGTATACTGAAAAGAGATTATTTTAGTGAAAGTCTCAAAGATGCGTTCTTAGGGAATGGATATAGACATATTGTCGAACCATTATAATATTTGGTGTTCTTTACGTTCTGTCTTTTTTAGCTTGTTAGTGTTTTTCTTTCGATCTAACAATAAACCCTTCACAAAAAAAGAAAAACTTATCTTGGTGTGCAATGAATTGAAGAATATATTGAGGCTTATATTTAGCAGCTTGCATAATTAGATATTTAGCAGCTTCCATAATTAGATATTTAGCAGCTTCTATGTTTAGCTCATTCTCTTATTTAGATATTTCTATATGCAGAAATCCTAAATCTTATTAGGAAAGTAACCCACTATATAATGTAATTCCTTCAAGATAATAAATTAGGAAAATTTAGGTTGTTTTCCCCACTGGAAACTTTCATGGTATCAGAGCTAGCCTTGTCTAAGTTCTCAAAATGAGTTACGACAAGGAAGATGCTGGCAATGTTGAAAACAACATGGTAGAAGAAAACCATGTTCATAAAATAAAAAAAGATGCCTACTTTGTGGCATCCTCTGATAGACCCGGGCTGATTATAACGACAGTCCAATTAAAGGAAAACGACAAATACAACAACTATGTCGAATGGGCAAAAGCCATACGCTTGGCTTTACGATCAAAGGAAAAATTGGGATTTATAGATGGAATAATTCCTATACCAGAAGATGACCCAGATAGAGAGGAAGAATGGTGGGAAATAAATACGTTAGTGAATTCATGGATTTTAAACACTATCAAGCCTTCTCTCCGTTCTTCCATAAACTACTCTGAACGAGTTGATGAATTATGGAAAGATTTGAAGGAAAGATTTTTAGTAGGGAACAGGCCCCGAAAATATGAGTTGAGAACTGCATTAGCAAATTGTAAACAAGGAGGAGACTCTGTACAAACGTATTATTCACGTTTGAAAAAATTGTGGAATGAGTTAGACAACTATACTCAACTCCCATCTTCTGCACAATCACAATGATGCTTCATACAAAGAGTCTAGCACATGAACAAATTTATATTATACTTATTAAAACAGTCAATAACTAGGTTACTGTAATAACTTAATGATAATTTCGTATGCACCTCTAATAAGTAACTTATATTCAGCAGCACATTGTTTTTAAACTTCCTTTGGCTTCAATTATACATATGGTTAGTTTTAGAAAAGTTTCTAAAACCATCCATTTCATTTCCTCTTGGGCTTTTTTGGACAATATAATATATAAATATATATTATATTACTAATGTATATTGACATACACATTTTCTTCTCTCTCATCTCTTAAAACTTCTTGACATCCATTCTATTTTTTTAGAGTTTTGGATTTTTTTTATTTAATTAAAAAAATTTTATTGTTTTAACTACAACTATAACTCTTTAACTTTAATTAACTAACCTACGTTTATAATTGATTACCACATAATTTCAATTTGTAAATACTCTAACTTCCTACTTCTTCCCATCTTCCACTTCTTCGCATACATCTCTTCAAAATAAAAACATTATTAGAGTCATCAATAATTAATTGTAAATAAGAATGCTTATAGAAGAGATATCCTTCAAACTCCAATTTTGAATGAGAAGGTTTAGAGAAACAATATCAACGCTGAATTCCAGAAGAAAGTTTGATGTGTATTAGTCATTTTTTATTAATCAAGTGCTTTCCTTCTTATTCTTTAATTTCTTTTTTAATTATTAATTATTTTCATATTTCGTCTTTTGTTAAGGAACAACACTACCAAAATCCAATGAAGAATACTTAAAATTAATTGTAATTTTTTGAAAAAAAATTAGATTTCATAAAATATTTTAGTAAAAAAATTAGATTTCATAAAAAAATTCAAGATGCATATTTAAATTTGACAAAATCTTATATTTTATTTATAACTAAAATGATTTTACATAAAACTTTATATGGTTATTTTGTAACAAAATATAATTTACAAGAAAGTTATTTTGAATATTTTATTTATATTAATTATTGACTATTAATTTTAAAGGGTAAACTGTATATTTTTATAAATTTGGAAATAAGTATTCTTACCCCTTTCAGGGAGATATTTTACTATTAACCAAGAAGTTATGAGTTCTACACTCATTCACTTTTTCAATATAAAAGAAAATATTATGAATGATTATGAGTTAAGAAATATGGCATTAGAAAAGCACGTGAAAATTGAAAATTTCGTACCAAAATAACTTAACTAATTTGAACTGTAAAATTAATATTAAAGGTTAAAGCTTTGAGCCTTTAAATTATCGTAATTTACATTTTTAGTATTAAAAAGTAAAATTCTTCGTTCAAAAGGCTTCACTGGACTACTCGGTGCTCAATGATGGTAATTCAACAGTCTTACAGATTGAAGGCCAGGGATTGATACACATAAAGAAATAATCCCATATTAAAAAGATTAAAATTTCCTAATTTTCGTTATTAATTTTTTCGTCTCAAAATTAACTGAGCTATGTCCACCTAATATGACGGATGTAATTTGCATCTTTACTTTGATGTCTATGTCTCGTAGTCTTATGAGGGCCTGAAGACGAGATTTCGCCATCGGTAGGCAGAGAAGGAAAAGAAAAAAGCAAAAGCAATCTCTCCAATTTGGGAGGTGGTTCCTTGTGCGCACCAAATCCTGACCTCTGCAGGACCGCTGAGTCACCATAATTTACATCCTTCACCTGAGCGTCAGACAGTCTGGTGGGATCCCTGAGGGCAAGGGATTTCGCCTTTTGGTCCCAAAAAAGCAAAGGCCAATAGGAAGACGATGAATTGATTACGTGGGAGTGGACGACGCTCGCTAAACAGCTCACTCTCTCCTCTTCTCTCTTCCTCATCAATCCTCCTACCTCATCTCCACCAACCACCACCCAATTCCCCCCCTCCCATGGCCGCCACCGCCGCCGCTTCCTTATCCCTCCTCTCTCCGCCTCACTCCCGCTCTCTCGCCTCCCACAACAATGTTTCTCCCACCGCCCGCCTCATCCTCCGCACTCCACCTTCTCTCCATCTCCGCTCCACTGCTTCATTTACCATCAAAGCGCTATCCGTCCCCACTCTAACCCAAGACCAACTCAAGAAACTCGCCGCTGATAAAGCTGTAGAATACGTCAGCAGCGGAATGGTCCTCGGCCTCGGAACAGGATCCACCGCCGCCTTCGTCGTTGCCAAGCTCGGTGAATTACTCGCCTCAGGGAAATTAACGAACATCGTGGGCGTACCCACTTCAAAGCGGACGTTCGAGCAAGCCAATTCCCTCAATATCCCTTTAGCTACCCTTGATACACATCCCCGAATCGACCTCGCCATTGACGGCGCGGACGAAGTTGACCCTAATCTTGACCTAGTCAAAGGCCGCGGTGGCGCTCTCCTAAGGGAGAAAATGGTGGAAGCGGCATCGGATAAGTTCGTAGTGGTTGTTGATGATTCCAAATTGGTAACTGGATTGGGTGGATCTGGGCTGGCTATGCCGGTTGAAGTAGTTCAATTTTGCTGGAAGTATAATCTGGTGAGATTACAAGAACTATTTAAGGAAGAAGGATGTGAAGCAAAGCTAAGATTGGATGGAGATGGGAAGCCATATGTGACTGATAATTCAAATTACATAGTTGATTTATATTTCAAAACTCCAATTAAGGATTCTGGTGCAGCAGGTAAAGAAATATCAGCATTTGAAGGAGTCGTTGAACATGGCTTGTTCTTGGATATGGCTACTGCTGTGATTATTGCTGGTAAAGATGGAGTTAGTCTGAAGAGCAAATGAGAAGGGGATGGTGAGATTCTTTTTCTTTTTTTCCTTTTTTTTTTTGTTATTTTCATAATTATTCTTATGGAAATCTTGAAAAATTTATGAATTTTTTTTGACATGTTTTGTTGTAAACTTTTACAGCAAGGTTCATAATTTGAGTAAAATGTATGATTAACTCTATGGTTTCAATACATTTTCTAGCATTTTGGTTGGCCTTTTACATACTTTTTTTTTCTGCATCAAAATATTTATCATTTTGTATTTTTGAAATATTAGGTGATACATTTTCATATATACCTTATATATACCTTATGTTATAGGAATTAAATTGTCTATAAAATTTAATTTTCAAAGAATAGTGTAGGCAATTTTCTTTTAGACGTAGATAACTTAATAATTTCCTTAATTTTTGTACACAATCTAAAGTGACATAATTTGAAACCAGAGTACTGGTTCTTATGAGTTATCTGAACTCTGATTAGTTGCATTTAAATGAAGTGAAGATGGGAACTTTCACATTAAAAAAGCAGACTTACTTCAGTTTGAAGTAGTGTTTAACTCTTACTCTACATATTAACATCGGCTCACTAGGGAAGGTTCAAACCTTAAACCTCCCATAACATTTACTATGCCAAGCTACCGGTTTCACTGCTAACTTGGCAACAAAAAAGGTGAAATTCCTCGCTTACAGAGACCTTCCAAAATGGAGAGTTAAAATTCTTACACTATTGCAGTATGCGACTATTGTCCAGGTAGTATTATAAAACTACAACTGCAAGAACAGCAACTCTGAGGATTCCCAAGTAATCATAGCAGCATTATACTTGTGTAAAAGAGGATATTCTGAATTTTGCTTGTACAGAGCTGAGGCATGATCCTCTGTGACTGGGGACACGAAGAATTTTCTGTATGTTAAAAGAGTAAATGGAATGGAAGGTTACTGCAGAAACAGAGGGGCAATTCTTCTCTCAGTTCTTAGAAAAAATCCTTTTATGATTTTGGGATGAAGGCAGATATCTTCTCAGCAAGATGACTTTTTTTTTTAATTCTCTTGTTGGATCTATCTATGTACAGATGTTTTAAGATCTATTAATAGCATCTCCTGTAAAACTCTATTGAAGAAACATTCATCTGTAGATAATTTTAGTTTCTTGACATTCTCATGTGGCATATGTTGCCGGAATTGATTGCATTTGATGCTGAGATTGCACCCATATCAAAACAGCTCAATTTCCCTTTTGGTGTTTTGTGGTAAATTCACAGGGTTCTTCTTAGTTTACAAGGAGAAAAAGATTTTCCAGTTTCAGAAGGAAGAGGGGTTGGGGGGGGTGGGGGGGGTAACGGTAGAGCTTAATCAGCTTATGGGCAACACACCTTGATATTCTTCTGGTCAGGTGTGTGTGGCAGACATTTCCATAGGCTTCATCAGCTCATCCTGCTTTTTCACCATCAAAATGAGTGGCCTGAATGGTCCTAATACTACTTACACCACCACCCCCCACCCAACCCATTTGAACTCCAAGCCAAATAAAAGTACCCCCCAATATATGCATAACACATGATTTGCTCGCACATGTAATACAAAATCCCTTTTGTTGTATAGTTTTTTGTTGCTATAATAGTGCTCTGAGCTCAAGAGCAATGATGCTTACTCTCCCAACCTTTTACTGGTAAACAGAAGTTCCTTAATATACGCTAAACCCTTGGTTTATTCACCATGATTAGATGATGAAGCTTTAAACGAAAACATCTATTGCCAAATAAATAGCATTTTCTTCCCTAAGTCAAAATTTAATCCTTTTAGAACGAAGGATAAATGCAATATGGTTTCAAGGAATAATAGTGTTAACTTATCAAACCTTATAGTAAGTGATATAAATCATTATTTGCTCTAATTTACACTTACGAATCAGGAAGAACATACTGCTACACTGATAGAACTTGTTTCCAGCTAGCACGACGCCTAAAAAGCCCGCTGAATGCTTGAAACTCGTCAAGCTTTTGATGTCTGTGTAGCTTCACTGGAAAGTGTAATGACTTCCTTGGAGTGTTACTTTCTAATTCGTACCATCAACGCGTACATGAACAAAAAGGATTCTATTGTAGCCTCGGGATATTCTGATCTTGTCATCAGCATATCTGCAAAATGAGGTGGTGAATGGACAGTTTATTTGTCGGAAACTTAATGTACATTTTAACCAAATTGAAGGCCTACTTAAAGTCAAGTTTCTTACAGCAATTCCATCGTGATCTTGGTCTCCATTTCAACTGGAAGTCCATACTGGCCAACTACAATTGCTGCATCGTCCATATTTACCTCGTATACATTGGAATCTAATTTCCTGTTGAGCAGCAGCATGATAAAATGATAACAAGAAAGACAAACCTGAGATTCCCATGAAATAGAAGTAGCATTGTGTTCACAGAAAATCAGGAGCACGAGAACCATTTATTAACTATTGATTCATATTGTTCTGATCCAGCAACATTGTTCGGCCATTAGTAATCTCCTCTGTTAGTTGAAGAGTTTCAATGAAATATGACATGGTCTCTCTTACATCAATTCCTGTCAAAACCCTTTCCACCACCCCCACTACTACCTGGCACGGGAAATTAAAGAACTCATGCAGAAAACGTGTCTGGTGTATGGAATTGAAAAGGGCAGAGATTCATCAACCTACATCTGATCAGGCAAAGGTATGCTCCAGAATATGGTCTTGTAGATAACCACATTATTAGCTCAAAGTTGTTCCAATGCTTTTAGTATTCAAGCTTACATATAAAAGAGGAGTTACATCTTTATATGATCTTCAACTAGATTCATTGTTTACATGGACATGTTGAACATGATCTAGTTGTATATCCTAAAAACTAAAAGATGTTGGTCTTGTTGTATCATAATTGTTTCAGACATGCCTCACCAAAATCAATTGGGGAGGATGAAAAATTCAATTGGTTCCTTCTAAATAAAAACTTAATCCTTTCTTTTGTTGGAAAACTACAAAACTCTAGCAATGCTCTGACATAAGATACTTACACAAATTTTCCAGTCATTGAGAATTTGAAGCCCAGAACTATGTCAACTAGAAACTTCAAGCGCCCATCTGGTTTGACAATCTGTTATAGCATAAAATTTGACAGTGCAAAGTTTTCAGTTCAAAACAACAGAAAATGTATGGTGCAAAATAGAAAGGCGATAGAAACCCAGGCTAAAAGAAAAATAAAATAGTATGTTATATTAAATTTTTATCCAGCATGCACCTGCTTGCCCATAAGACCATTGCCAGCATTCTCAATCCAACTGTCTGTCTCAACCTGCAATATAATGGAAGACAAAATTAACATGCTGAGAGGAATTAAAGCAACAAAAGATATTGCTGAAAATTTCAGCAATCACTGATTCAAAGTCAATCCATGTTTCCCAACTGAATTTTGAATTCACATTGAGACCATATGATTCACTTCTTCCCATGTCTGTAAAAACTAAATCATCATATCTAAATTCTTATGCATATTGGAAAATGAGAACATGTACAGCAGAACCATTTAAGATGAAGCAGACTCTTGAACCAGCTGTAATGGCTTCATACTAAAAGCAAAAAGTTCATGAAAGCCAACATTAGACGAGGTAGAATTTTGACTATTCCAGGCAAGCCGAAGAATTATTAAGTGAGCAAAATCTTGATTACACTCAGATCCTAGCAACAAGCCTTTTTAGGTTTATACATTAAAATAAAATAAATTGGGAAGCTTTTTTTTTTATTGTGAAACTACCTGAGAACTCCATATCATTTGCCATTCTCCTGCAAGAAGTTCCAATTCTCTTTTTTCTGCACTTTGGTTTAAGGAGATGAACTCATCAATCGCCTGCAAGTGTTTCAGTGCGCAAGATTACAGATGGAAGCCGCATGAATGCTAAACTACAAGTTCTTTTATGACACTCATCATTAAAAAGTTAAACATTATTTTCACTTCTATAAAATCATACCTCTCTCACTTCTGTTCCTCTGGATATCACTGACAGTAGTTTTTGCCTTTGGTCAGTTTCTTTTTGCAGCACAAATGTGGTTCCCTGCACTACAGCGTTGTAGCTGATTGTCCTTAGTCCTTAGCAGATCAAAGACTAAAAGTAATTTCAGCATATGTTTCTGGTTATGAAATGAATGAGCTTATAATGAGACGAAGGAAAAGGGAAAAGACTTCTAGAGAGAAATATAAGCCTGTTCACCTTATTTCCCTTTGAAATACGAAGGTTCCCAGATGGAGACAAATATGTAGTGTCTAACCAGCCCTTCGCTTCATCTCCAAGAAGTCTAAAAGGTACAGGATAAGGAACCTTGAAGGGCAAGAACTTGAAAGAAAATGCTGCTCTGTCAAACTGAAAAAGGATTCTTTTTCTGTCTTTGATTGTTGCTATTGCCTGAAAAAACGAAATATATGATTCGCTTAGGTCTATTTCCTGCAACCTGACAAAGCACTAAATTTCTCCGGAACTAGACTGATGATTTACTCTTCTGTAGTACGTAAGCAAAATATCCCTGGTGATTTCTACAATGATCTAAGTTAGATATTCATGTAAAATTTTAAAAAAAATTATTCTTTTACAATTTTTCATAATACAATTATTTCAACATATAATCTCTTATCCACTTCATTCTCATATGTATGTGAATCTTATCAAGCCTAATACATGATTTTAGTTTGAGAACATGAAGTTTAGCAGAATATTATCAAGTATTACTTTCTTTATTTATGAATGGTAATAACAGAAGCTAAAACTATACCTCCACTTTCAGCTCCCCAATTGCATCAGAAAACTTGACTATGTTGGATACACGTGGATCATTTGTGTGAAGGAATATCTCTTGAAACACAGCGAAAGAGTCAACTCCAACAAAAGTTCTCTGCAATTTTGTGGGAAAAGTGCCTGTTAATTAGGCAACTTTTGGTAACTATTACTAATTACTATCAAGTTGTTTGCATCATTGATAAGTCTCACTGCACATGCCTAAGTTCATTGGTGCTTTGCTTCAGTGTTTGGTGATTATGTTATTTTCTGATTACTGTTATTCCGGAATCACAAACTTAAAGTTGATTCACATTCATAAATTTTCATAACATCTTTGGCCACCATATGCATTTTAAGTTGCATTTTAAGTTCGCCTTGAAGTTGAACTCTTGAAAACACTTACATATGACATGAAAACTAACCTGAATAGGTGATGCTGAGCCTGGCCTTGTAGTGAACATCAGCTGCCAGCGACCTTCTATCAAACTTGAGCTTGTCTGAAAATCAGAAGGAAGAAAGTTGAAAAATTAAGAACTCTTGTTAAGGCATGGCATTTAAAATCTCAAAAATTTTCTCCCTTAAGCCATAGGCATGGCATAGCTAACTTGACCTCAATATAGTGCAGCGGCTGGAGCCGTAGAAAAAAAAAAAGCAGATCAAGTAGGAAACTAGGACTCACTATCTTAATCTTGTCATATATAGTACTTTTCCATAAATTCTTCAGCTCCAAAAATTGGCAAACAAATCGGAAAAAAAAAATACAAATGAGAGATGATACTCACAGGATCAGTAACTCCGTTTAATCCTTCTAGCACTTGCACAGCTCGTTCAACATCCTGAAAATATTCTTTTAAAGAACTATATAGACAAATTCAAAAAACCGGACAAATATATACTATAATATCTTTTTCTTAATAAATTGAAATATCGAAATTCTCGTAACTTCAGGAACTAAAATAACTCAAATTTATGAAATTTCCAAAACTAGTTGAGTATACTTGAAGTTGCTGCGGGGAAGCGGCGCGACCGCGGCCTTGAATGCCAATAAGAGCATCAATCAAAGCACACTCTTCTTCACTAAATCCTGACACCGAAGCCTCCTCCGTTACTCGCTCTTGATCTTGCTGATCGACGATCGAACATTTCAAAGGATTGATTCTCGGAGCGTGAATGCGATTTTTCAGAGCACAGGGTACTGAAACTCGACGAACTGATGCAATCAGATTGCTGTTTCCGCTTCTTGAGCTCCGCTTTAAGAATGAAGCTTTCGCTTGGAACCGAAGGCCTGGTAGATTCACCACTTCAATGGTCGCCATTGTTGGGGATTTTGAATTGCAGGAAGCCTATGTTGTGAGTGTGAATGAAGACGGAGGCGCCAAAAGAAGAGGACATAAGTGAAAAATAACGAACTCTTTCTCGGGATTTTTCAGATTCTGATTACGTTTGCCACGTGGGAGATTTTGGGTCTTACACGTGGGACGCTTTTGGGCCCTCTGATTATCTTTGTTTATCAATTTTCTTTTGTTAGGCTGTCAACGGGTTACCCCGCCCTGACCCGAATCTTGTCTTACTCATTTACATTGGCTACAAAATATAAAGGGTTAATTTAAAAAATATCTACTGCTTTTAGTCAATTATCAATTAAATATTTTAATTTTTAATTTTAATAAATAAACATTTAAATTAGATTTTAATCGTTTTGACAAAATTTTAATTTGATTATTTGATTGTCAAAATTAAAATTTGTTTTACTAACAGAAAATTCTAATTTAAGTACTTGTCAAAATTAAAAGTTTAATTACTCAATTGATAATGGACTAAAAATATAAAAATATTTTTGAAATTAATCCAAATATAAAAATATACCTGTCTTATGCCACCTCCTCTCGGTCCAACTCATTCTAAGCCTCAAGATGGCATTCGTCCATTTCCCAGTCGAAGCCTTGGTCTATTCCTTATTTCTCCTATAATACTAGCCAACATTCTTTCCGAACACTTTCTAAGTTAAATGATTATATTTGAAATATTATGAGAAGTGCTAGCTCCACATCATCGGCTCCTGTTTTGATTTTGTTTTCCTTTTAGGTATGTATTCTTATCGTATCTATCAATATGATATGGATATAAATTCTCATCCGGTGATAAAATTTTTCTTGTAGCTATTTGATTGACACACAGAAGTTTTCTAAGACTATCTCTTCTCCTCAACGGCAGAATACCATGAAAAGTGAAATTCTTGCTTTGGAAAGCAACATGGACTCTCACTTTCTTGCCCTTGGTAAAGCAACAACATCTGTAATTTGGAAATCCTCACAGTATTTGTACCTTCATGAACGGTTTTCGAAATTTTCCAAGCCTTCTTTGAAGATGTGCAAGTTGAAATCAGCTTGAATTGTTTCTTATCCACACCCGCAAAGATAGTGTTTAATGCCTTACCATTAGCTTGAGCAGATTTTCTCTCAGCATCCGTCCATTCGAGTCTGGGCTTCACAACTACCTTAGTCAATTTTGGTTGTATCATCTTCCTCAGTCTTCATAGGAAGTTTTCATTTAATCTCAACAACATCCCATGCAGTTTCATCTAATGACTGAATGAAAATTCGTGTTTCCATCTCCAATAGGCATAATTTGTACCTTCTAGCAGAGGAGGTTTGGTAACAGATTTGCCTTCCTTGGTTATCATGATGACCCAATCACTAGCACAACAAATAGTGTCAAAACTCTTATACCAGTTGTAAGTAAGTACTTAGGTAATTCGTACAATGTGACTAATTTTGGTGTATGAATAGTAGTGTGATACACAATGTGAAAAGTAATAAATAACACAAACACACAAGACACAGCAATTGGTAACGCACTTCGGCCAAGCCTACATTTTTTCAGGGCCATGCCCAGAAAGTAATCTACTAATAACTGTCAACATAATACAATAAAACACCTAACTCTTTTACACATCTAGTGTTTCCCTAGTGGAATCAATGCAAAATCTCTTTGCACACTGCACAATTAAATCCTTTCAACTCTTGAAGGCTGAATCCGTGCAAACTCCCTTTGCGCACTGCACAGTTGAATCCCTTCAACTCTTCAAGGCTTCCCCTTGAAATAAGCTGCTTGATCTTGAATCCCTTCAAGTCTTTAACACCGTTGAATCGCAGCACAGCTTCTATCCCTAGAAGCTATAGTCTCCAAAGCAAAAACTCTATTGAATTATGAAGGATGAACAACAAGCATAAATGGAGAATCATGGTGTTTGAAGTTTGTGACTGCACAAACTCAACCACCATGAACCGTCGTCTTCTCTCTTGCAGAATGTTTTCGAAGAATTACAGAACGGCTAGCCTCAGACTTCAATTACATTGCTTTATTTATAGATGTTGAGGCTCGTTGGTCAGTCTTGTATTTCCTAATGAATCTGGATCAAGGTTTTAGTTTCCAAAACAAGACTTCTAGTTTAGATTCCTGAAAGTCCTATTTTTCTTAGGATTCTGACATTTCCTTATTCTTTCAAATTTCCTTAACCGAACTTCCAAATCACAGCTCAAAATCACAGATTCTTTGGGATTTACCAAGTTCCCTAAAACGATGTCAATACATAGTGCCGCTGCAAACCTGTAGCTTTTTTGTGCCATCACACAACCATCCTATGTGGCCATACTCAAGTCGTGTGACAAGTTTCTACACATTGTAGGAATATTATGTTTGGTTATGGGTTCTTAAAGAACGAATAAATAGATTCGTTTATATGGTTATTCATACCTTCTTGAAGTATATGGGGTAAACATCCCATTACATTGATGATGGACCAGTCCACTGCCATGACTACTGTTATTTGCATAGTTTTCGGAAGATACGGTATCGGTTGTGTATTTGGTATATTGGGAAAAAATTCAAAGAACTATATTATGGGGTTAAGGTATAAACAAGACTTTTCAAGCTGTTTAACCATATATTGAAGGATAGATATTGTCCTTGAATTCTTTTTTCATTGAAGGAGGTAATTTATACTAACTTGAGCTATGTGCCTAATTGTATAATAGTGTACAAAGTAATGTGCCTATTTTTTACACTTGTATGCGTAATTTACAAACTATTTGTGCCTACTTTATGTCACATAAATTTAAAAAAAATATCATAAAACAACTTTTTATACAGAAGCGCATTTAGTGTGAAATAATGTCCAAAAATATATAAATTGCATAAGTAAAGCCTTTATTTACACAAAAACTTCAATTTCGAAGTACATAACGCATAAATCAGGCATTAAAAACTCAATAATCCACCGAATAACATGTATATAAAAAATAAAAAAAAAACACAATAAACATTATAATCTCCTTTGTTGAATTGTTTTTTGATGAAAAATTCATCTTCTAAGTATTTTTTCGAAGAAGTGCTGCTTGAGGAGCTTCCATCTTTGTTCGAGTAACTTTCACCGTTGTTCGAAAACCCCTTCTTTCATGATTTTTTTTTCGTGAATACGTAGAATCTAGTGGGAAATTGAAGCATCGACCAAATAAAATTAAAGAATTTGTTGGTTTGAGACGTGAATTTTGTTAGAATTTCACCTTGAAAATCACCTATATTTTATTTTAATTGAGTGCGTGAGAGTTTCGGTGAAAAATTGATCGTTTTACCTAAGTTGGTACGTGTAATTCAAGTGCGAGTGATAAAATAAAATTTAAACAATAATTAATTTATTAAACTGTATCGTTTGGTTTCCTGCACTTTCTTTAATTGTTTTAAATTTATCCAGCCGCAAATACATATATGTCTATCCATCTCAAGAACTGTGTCAGAAAAAAACACCTTAAGAACTGCTCTTTTACCTAATATTTCTCCAATATATATATATATATATATATATAAAGTATCCTCCACTTATAAGTCAACTCGTAGCTGAATTCTCCTCCCAATTGTAGCCAGTCATTGCAACATTCCCTTTCATTTACTCAAATAATTTATCAAAATCATGGAAATAAATTTCTACACGTTTTTTAATGTAAATAAAATCAAATATAAAATCAAATACAAAAATACGTACAAAATAAGCAAAAATAATTTTTTAATGAATATTGCTAACTATTTTCCTTAATTTTTTTATATATCACATATTTTATTTAAATTAACAACTATTACAAATAAGATGAAAAAAGAAGAAACCCTTTTCAGTTTGACCATATATATGTTGGGGTTTTTTTTTGATAAATACGAATATGACTATTTTTTTTAATGGTCAATTTTATAGTCTGTTTGTACACTAAAATGATAAGGAATAAAATTTGTTATTATTCGAAATTCTTTTTCATCCGAAATGAAACAAAATCCTTTTTCCATTATAGTGTTTGGAAGGAAAATGTAAAATAGAATGATAATTCTTTTTTAGAAAATTTTTTTGTCGGAATAGAATAAAATGATATATAATATTAACCTAAATGCCTTTTTGGCATAGAATGTAGTTTTCATACCTAACACAGTGACGGAACTAGAGTTAAAAGATTGGGAAGAGGAGCAAAATGACCTTATTAACAAGAATAAATAATCTTCCATTCTATTTTGGATATCATCGAAATATACCTACTCGATATATTTTCTGGCAAATAGAGGGTCACGGACCCCCTTATCAAAAGACAATTCCGTAACACATATTAAATCTTTATATATATAAGACTGAAAATAGTTATAAAATAACTCTTTAGCGTAATATATGTAATATATTAAGGTTATAATAGTCCAATATTTTTTTAAATAATTCCCACCACTTTTGAAAAGGTTTTTTCATAAATTTTAATGTGAAAAGATCTTTCCAACTTCTTCCTCCCTCGTAAAAAGAAAGATTATCGCTAATTCTAATTTAAATACCAAATATTGAAATGGACGTAACTTTATAGTAATTCAAAAAATGCAAGCACATAGTTTTAAATTTGTGAAGTAAAGTGGACAATTGAAATATCCATCCACTGCCATAATGGAATGTGCTGTGTTGGCATGCATATTCATGAACTTGCATGAGCTGCTGATTCTTGCGATAATAGCAAACTTTTGCAATAAGATTACTACTATAACTAGCTATACGTGTTCTAAAATAATGAATTCAAACTCCAAAATTATAATGCCCATTTGATTAACACAACTAATCATAATTAGTGCATGAGGTTTTTCTTTAATAAGGATGAGAAGCAGACTCTGAAAATGGAGCCGCCATACATCACAAAACACTAAAAAAAGTCGTATCCAAATACAATGGATGATTTTATCTATAAATATTTCTTCAAATGTTCATCATTTTTATTCACAAAACACACAAAAATTTTAAAGGGTTTCTAGGGTTCTAATTTTTTTTCTCTTATAAGTTGAATTACTAGAGTAATTATTATTAAGAAAATTAAGCATGATGAGAAGTTCATCAATGGGTACTTTTGCTTATAATTATTATTGGTTTTTCTTTACTTTGTTAATGATGTGTTTAGGTGGAAGATGTCAACTAAGCACAGATTTCTATTCAACAACATGCCCAAATCTTTTCAGAGTTGTAAGAAGAGAGGTTCAAAATGCCATCAAAGTTGAAATGAGAATGGCTGCTTCTTTGCTTAGGCTTCATTTCCATGATTGTTTTGTTAATGTAAGTATATATGATTTTAAATTCCTTTTTCACCTTTTCTTTTCTTTCTTTATTTTTATCTTTTTTATGAATAAAGAGGTTATCTATTTATATGAAATTGGCCGAAGTCATTACAATCAAAGTGACCTCAAACTTTTTTTATACTAAGGAAAAAAGTTGTGAAACTGAGATAACCCAAGAACTACAAAACAAGAAAATAAACATGTTACATAAGGTAACAAATCAAATCTAGACCGTAGGCGGATAGAAAATACTAATACTAGTAAAATAAACAAATATACAATAATCTTTTCTGTAGTATCTTTCTGGCAATCTTCAAACCATATTAACACAATAAACTCAATTTTTTTGTTTTTTCGAGAAGTCAGCATTAAAAATAATGGGAGAATCAACTATTTTGAAAAATATTTCTAGATAACATAGAAACTGGAGGAGGGGCCCAAATCAAGTCCAGGTGAATAACAAACTCCGAGAATGAGTGAAAGGAGCCCCGATCTGAAAAGATCGGACTTAGAATCTTAAATCTTGAAGAAAATCGCACCGAAAAAAGTTTATTGTGATTTGGAAACAAGAAAAAAGCATTAAAAAAGAAAAGGAAAGGAAAATTCGGCCAAGATCCAAACTCCCACCAGAACAAAGAGGAAGAAGAACCGAATCTGTAAGGGCCATAAGAGAGAGTGAGGAGAGATAGAAAAGGATATCTATTATGATTAAACTTATTTTTTATGAGACCATGGCTATGAGTATTTTGAATAGTCCGTACATATATAAAAAGGCACCGTAACAAAATATATATCAGGATTTGAACTCAAAACTTCTGATTAAGTTATGAGCCACCTTACAAACGTAGCAACAACCTGCATTTTATATTGAATTCTTTTTTCTCATATAAAATGAGAATCTGATATATTGATTTGAATAAAGTAAATTAATATATATACATATATATAAACTAAAGAATCAACACAATTTTCTAAGCTTTAATATCATTCATAACAACACTAGTTAGTGAATTAATTATTAACAAAATTGAGGATTCTAATAATTTTAACCTACAAAAAAAGGGTAAAAAATTTAAATTTTGTTTTGATTATTATTATTACTATTATGTTGATTTGCAGGGTTGTGATGCATCTGTTTTGTTGGATGGAAGTGAGGGTGAGAAATTTGCTTTGGCCAACTTGAATTCAGCAAGAGGATTTGAAGTGATTGACGCAATTAAAAACTCAGTGGAGAATGCATGCCCTGCCATTGTTTCTTGTGCTGATATTTTAACCATAGCTGCCAGGGATTCTGTCGTCTTGGTACCTCTCTCTCTTTTGATTCAGTATCAACCGGTTGTTCACCATTGTTAGAATTTTTTAAACAGTTAAAAAATAGTTATTTTAAAATTTTAATGTACTGTTTTCATTTTTAATCACATCAACAAGTAAAAATGATTTTAAAAAATATCTTTTGAAAAAAACATTTTAATATTTCTTTTATCTAGCAACATATAATAAATAATTAGAAATATAAATAAAAAACAAATTATGAATTAAAAATAAATAATTTATTTTAATAATATTGTAATGATATATTTGCTTTTGCAGAGTGGAGGGCCTTCATGGAAGGTTTTGCTTGGTCGAAGGGATGGATTAGTAGCAAATCAAGAAGGGGCAAATGCACTTCCTTCTCCCTTCGACTCACTAACTACTATCATAGCTAAATTCATGGCTTTAGGCCTCAACCTCACCGACGTCGTTTCATTATCCGGTAATCCCCCTTCCAAAAATAATAATAATATTAATAATAATAATTTGAAGCAGAAAATGCCTCTAAGAACAACTTACTTCTCATACACAAAAATAAATTTTTAATTTTAAAGTGAGATAATAATTTACGTAAAGAAAATTTTTCAAGTTTATAAAATTTTAAAGCTAACATCTAATTTTATATTGAATTAGAATAATTATCGCTAGAGAAAGGGATTGAATCTTTGACCTTGTGGTTAACAGCCACACGCTCTAACAAACTGAGCTACTCTAGCTTCTTAATAAATAAGTGTAATTTCATAAATAATCTAAAAAATAAAACATTTAAAAAGAATTGACGGACGATAAATTGAAAGGAAATGATATCTAAAAACTTAAAATATTAGGATGTTATTGTTAAATTAAAACCGGACCATGTACCAATCTGATTATATTAAAAAATCTAAATCGAATAAAGCATTAAGGTGATTTTCCGATCGAATACTGAATTGATTATCTTAAAAAAATCTAAAGAGGAGAAATCGAATAAAAATGTGATTTTCTGATCGAAAACTGAATTAATCGACTAACTTAATTTTTTATCTCTTAATATTTTTTAAGAAAAAAATGGAAAAGTATTTGATATTATCCTTAAGTTAGATTTTTAATCATGTTAAAATGATGTCTGACATATATATATTGTAAATAATATGTATAGAAATTAATTATTAATATATTTATATTTATTTACAAGATCCAGTTGTTGTATTATAGGGGCACACACAATAGGATCAACAAGGTGTGCATTATTCAGTGGAAGATTATACAACTTCTCCGGGAGTGGTTCGCCGGACACCACCATGGACGCCGCTTTAGTTACCCAACTCCGTAAAGTTTGTCCGTTAACCGGCAGCGACGGTAACAACACGGTTCCATTGGACATCAATTCCAGAGATTTATTTGATAATCGCTACTTCCAAAACTTGTTAACCGGTAGAGGTATTCTTCAGTCTGATCAAATTTTATACTCAAGTGATGAAGCTATTTCAACTACTAGAAGTATTGTTCAAAGTTACAGCACAAATCCAATGCTTTTCTTTGGGGATTTTGTTAATTCAATGATTAAGATGGGAAATATTGGAATTTTAACTGGATCCGATGGACAAATTAGAAAGAATTGTAGGCTTGTTAATTCTAATTAGTTTAGTTTGTATATAAAGTTTGTAATTTAATATCTATGTATGTAACCGACATGTACTTCCTTTAAATGTGACGTGGTAATAAACAAGTTTTGCATATACAGATATGAGTGAAATTTTAAGACCCCCAATTCCTCAAGGCTCGATGAAGCTGATTCCAAGCATTTCCCTAGGGTCTCTCACAAACTAGGCGGGTTTCTTCTTCTATTGTTGTCGGGGAATTCTTAGCGAGGAGACCTTTATGTGCGCTTGTCTTTTATAAATAGTCTAGTAGCTCGTAAGTCAATGGTCACACTGGAATTGTTCAAACCTGGCATTTGCCCAAAGAAAGGTAGGAGATTGAATCATTGTAAAACCTGGATTTGCTGGAGGAGGCTATCAATGCAGAAAAAGCTTTTGTTAGTTCTCCCTCTCCGATATATTTTACTGTCGCAACCCTGATGGAGAAGATTGTTGGCCCTGGACTCCCGAAAATAGGAAATATCCTTTCTCACATACTACTCTCTCGATACATAATCTAATGTTTTGAAAAAACAATCTTATTGCAAACCTTCGACGTCAACAAGAAGCCAGTCACTGAACACCACGCCAATCCCGATTCAGGTACAAGTATCATTCGACGCTCAATGTACAACCTAAAATCACTTTATGTAAAAATTAAACTCTCAATCTTCCGTTAAAAGATCTCAGCACTTGCCATAAAATAAAACCTCATGAAGAGTAGTCATCTTATGTTTAAGAAACGGTTAGGAGAAGAGATATTAAAACGACGTGATAGGAATGAGTCGGGCATAGCACAGTTAATTTTTAAAACTGTAAAATTAATACCAAATTAAAGTTTTAAATTTTGACAATATGAAAAAAATTTCACTTACTTTATGAGTGGCTCCTCATGAACACCAATTACAAGACTTCTAAACTAACAGACCAACTATCCATAGTAATACTTAACTTATTCTGTCCCAATTGCTGTGGAGCTACGAATATCTTATTTACTCCCTCTGAATGTTGGGGAACCAGTACGTGGGCTCTCAAGGGAGGGAATAATGAGCCAAGAAAACAATAAAAAAGAAAAAAAAAAGGGAATAAAGCTATAATAAGAATAAATTTGCCTCGAGAGACTGTAGAATTGGTATCAAGAAAATGTCCAAAACAATTGATTAAAGAGATCTTCCAAGGGAAAAATGGTCAAGAAAATCTGTATGAGCAATTGAAGTGATCAGAAGTGAGAGAGCACCAGAAAGAAAAGCTAATAATAATAAATTACAAAAGTGAGTTTCACTTGTATACATGTTACAATTGCTATTCTTTATGGTAGAAAAGAATTATGGGAGGCTGGCTATCATCCAAACAAGGATATTTTCATTCATGCAAAAATGAAACAACATCTGTTATTAGACTTTATTGACACCAAAAGAATTAAGAGAGGCTCAAAGATTTATATATATGCTACAACAAACAACATCCATTTAGCGACGATCCACTGCAAAATGGACATCCATCCATCCCCCTCTACTACAGTTAAACTGTGTTTACAAAGTACCTGCAAATGCTACACAAGTCAATTGCAGGAATATCTAGAGGGCCATTAATACAGGAAAGAGAGTCGATGGTCGTTAGAGCAAATCGCGACAAATGCCAGAAAATAAAGTTGTAGATGAGAATAAGTACGTTGGTGAGGGGGGGAGGGGGGCGCTCGCACACAGTGGCCAAAGATTATAGCCTCAAGAAAAGAAGAGTCCAACACAATGACCAAGATTATAGCCTCAATAAATAGAAGAGGAGATTTATATCACAAGTAGAAGTGGCAAATAAAGACTATCAACAACAAGAAATACCACTAGTTAAAAGGACATTCACCTGATAAGTATGCTAGAAAGTTACAAAAGCTCCCAGTCTTCTTTGGACAAGTCAAGGGACTTTAGACTGCCATCTTCAAACATTATCTGGAAAATTTTTAATTAAATAAAAAATAGATTATATAAAGATACGCTTTGAATGCCAGCTAAAGCTTTTGACTATTGTATCAGACTCTTAAGAGCTCTGTCTTACCAAGTGTTTTTTGGTGCTGCTATCAAATTGTTTTACAATTCCAAAGTATCTGCAAGATGAACAGGATAAATTAACAAAGTTTTAAGCAGTAAAGAGAACAACCAGATATATCCATTATCAAGAAATGTTCTAGAATACAACAAATCAATATCAAATAACGGCAAAATAAAAAGAAAAATTGACATCCATTTTAGCCTTCTAAAAACTTTCATCTCCTGACTTAAATTCAATAGGACCAGTAAATACTAGAAAGGTGTAGATTAATAGAGGATAAGGGAATTAAAAGATATTCACCAAAAAGTGTAGATAAAAGAATGCAAGGCTAAGGAAAACTTTTCTTTCCACCAATCCGTATCGCAACAGAGAATAAAAGATATTCACTCTTGCTCCGAAATTGACTCCTCACACCATCATTAGACCCAACACAGCATTGTTCCAATACCATAAAATGACAAAATTGGTGGGATGATACATTATCCATCCTCAATGCCTATGTCGCAACGGTAACAGAATGAAGAGAGAGAGTAGCAAATCCTTCAAAGCTCACAATGAGAGGCTCTAATTTATCCATGCCTCTATTCTTGTGAATACCAAAATGCGTTTGAAAGAGAAATGTTCCATGCAATAATGTTCATCTTTCATGTTAACAATTTTTGTCAAGCGAAATTTTTCAGAGAAATCAACTCTTCACACAAAGGGAAAAAAATAATAAAAAAATAAAGATTTAAAAAAATTCCAGACATGAACAGCCACAGCCCACCCAAGACTTACAAATGATGAAGAAACTGCTTGTACAGTAGTATCTGGTTCTATATTTATCCCAAAAAAAAAAATGTATTTGGTTCCTTATGGAATTTTGCAACAAGAAAAATAATACGGCTACAATATATTTACAAACCATCAATAACTCGCAAAATCAAAATTACAATAGATAAATAAAACAAATAAGTAACAACTTAAGAGATTGACATAATCACCATACCTTTTATGAACAGCATGAGTTATTCGTACAACTCTACCAATACAGTTACGAGTACACTTTTGTAAAGCAGGTTTAGATTGTAGACCTGAAAAAGGAATTTATTAACTGACGGTACGTATCTGTCGTGGAACGAAACCAGAGCCTCACTGAAAATGTGAAACTGAATAATGAATCATGAAGAAGAGTAGCTCACCTGTAGAAGAAGTTTCATTCGCACAGACCTTCAAAAACAATCATATTACAAGTTAGACAGAAATTCAAAAAGTAAAGAACTGTTCAGAAGTATAAATATATTGTGAAAACATGCAATAAATGAAAAGCAAATTTTCATTTAAAAATCACCCTAACTTTAAACAAACAAAATGTGACATAGTAAACCTCAATGAATTGAACAAAAGATTTACTTTTAGCTAAATTGTGTAAAACTTCATCTACACTGTCTTTTTATGTTTCCAGTAAGTTGGTCCCCTTGTAGGAGTGATGGCAGTTGTTCTCAACTCTAGCATGGCATAGTACACTTCATGGTATCAGATACCCGTATCAGATTCCCATTGTTTTCAGTAGCTTTAAATTAAGATTTAAATGAGGCTCCAAGTTGTTTGGAAGGAAGATAACGAAGCTATCTTCGTGCAACGTTACTGGTGTAGGTGCAACATGGTTATCAGACCAAGTTGCTGCCTCAGCATTAGAAGACACAATTCCTGAAAAGATGTCTACATAACTTCCAAACCCAACCCTGCGGTTAGAATCTATGCAAAACAGACCTTGAACAGGGTGTAAAGAGAAGATGATTATGGAGACTTAAAAATAAGCAAGTTACACCTATTATAACATGCTTACTATAGCCCACACAAACAGACCAAACAAAGATATCTAAAATAAATCATATAGGAACAAATGCAAAAAGAACAAAACTAAAGACAGAAAAAAACAAAAAACAAAAGAAAGTGAATTACAGAATCCGCCTTTACTCTTCGGCCATAATACCAGACACTCAGAGATACTCACATCTTTTCCATGTGAAACAGATTTTTCTTTGGGAGAGTTCACAGAAACTTGACAGGCTACTATTTTCAATGCAGCGTCTGAAGATGGTGTCGGTGTTGGTGTTTTTGGCTTATTCGGTTTAACACCCAGTTTCCGTCTGCAGCCTACAGCACCGCAATGGCAATCTTGATCTGCACCGAATTGAACAAACCTGCTATATTTGTTAGACTGAAAGCAGAAGAAAACAATAAACCAAATGCAACATGGTTGTTCAATTGGTCTAAAACAATCTTAGCAGCACCTTTTATGTTGTAGAATAAGAATAAGAGAAAGGAGCATAACAGTAAAGAGCTCCTCATGGAACAAAGAATGGAAAATCAAGAACAGAGCTCGATTTTTTTTGTAATTTTATGATTGCATTTAGTGGTGACTGCAGTTGTTTTTTCTCTTTTGAAACTACAAAGGATGTAGGAGGTTTTGGCCGGATTCGGAGCAGTTTAAGTGACATAATCCTCTATTTCCCAAGGACAGCAGTAAAGGGTAGAAAGTAAAAGACTTCAAATTGTCACAACCAAAATTTGCTAATGTCTTTCATCGTTAATACCCTGGGTTGTTGCCATCAGTGGTTTTTGTATTTGTTGTCACTACTGCTGTTGTTGTTGGCAGAGATTCCAGCACTACGTCAATTGATGAATAAACATGAACAGCACCTAAACTCTTCTTTCAATCGACTAAATTTTACTCATCACGGGGTATTGGCAGTAAAAAAAATACTGCTTGAATATGCCAAATCAGAAAATGAGGAAAGAACATGTGCTTTCACATACTGATAGTCATATGTCAGATGCTCGCCCTTTTTAATGTCACGGGATGCAAATATTCCAATTCTTGTTTCACCATCAATCCTCCTGGACAGAAATTGTATGAGACTAGAACAAATGTGATTTAAGGAAACCAAATAGAAACAGGTTTCAGCTAAGAACCATTTCTGCATCTCAGTGTTAGGGGAACAGCTATGATTGATGTATCTGGATTTGTTTCCCTTGTAAGTGGCATCAATCACCATATCTCGATTGATCTCACACAAGTAAAAATTTGTTTCCCCACTGTGCTTCATTTTCCAGAGTCGTTCTTCGCAAGTTTGATCATCAATGACTGCAACACCCAAATAAGTCTAGTTACATCTACCCACTATCAAAATACCTTACAGAAACCATATTAGAAAACCTACCTTCTCCAACATATTCTATGACAAATTCTCCTTGCCTAATATCTTCATCTGCTACAATTCCTGTTCCACATTTCTGAGTCTGTGTATCAAAATCAACTGAGTGTCAATTTAGATATAGATTAAGCTGAAAGCCAAAATTTTGATATTTTCAAATAGCATGATATCTAAAAATTAAATTTTAAAAAATTGTAAAACCCTGCAAACTTCAGATGTTTATAGGCAAACGGGAAAAAAGAAGATATACCTGCACGATTTTCATCTTTTTTGTAGGTCGTTGATGAAATGGCTTGTTCAAACAAGAACTCCCACATTTGCAACCTGAGGAGCAGCTAGACTGTAGCATGCTGTAAGGTGAAAATTATCAATCATGTGCACTACAAAACTCGAAGCATAGAAGATAATGTAACAAGACAAGCAAAATGACATCTTGTAAGCAAATAACCTAGAAGCTAACTTTATGTGATGGTATTTCTTATTCTATTAGCAAACTTTAAACCACTCATAAAATAAGCTAAACCATACAGAGACTGCAGATGTAAAATGATGCTTTACAGGTACTATAATGATATTATAACTGCAAAAGGCATTTGCTACTTCACAAGCAATATGGATCAGACAGATAAAAAGTAAATAAAAAATCAGATAATAGGCACTAGACAGGATCACAATCCGCAGCAGACCCAAATGGAATCCTCCTTACTCCTTATTTTACACCCAAGACAATACTTGAGCAAGACAGACGAAGCCAAACAATTGAAAATTTATTCATGTTGGTACACCCGATTCCCAAGTATTTTTATAGATTTAAGTCGGCCCATGAAAAATAAACTATTACAGTCGCTGAAGAAAAAGACAACTTTTCTGCTAAAAAAATATATGGGAATAAAGTAATTAGCAACAGAAATCTTATCAAGTTTTGTAGTATGACTATGAAATTTACGTCACTAACTCATTGCACTTGATCATATCAGAAGTTCATTATAATGTACACAATTATTTATACACTTACTAAAGAACATTTAGTTTTTTAGAGAAACTTTGCTTTTGCTCTTACCCACAAAGGCAATCTCGACCACAGACACCAGAAGATCCAATTGATGAGCGGCAGGAACAAAATATACCATCATCCTCAGAACGCTTCTTAATCTTCTTTGTGAGATATATATCTTAGGTGAGTTAAAATCAACAACTGAAAAGAGGCAAATGGAGGTCAAACTGAGCAACAGAAGCCATGATCATATGACCATTCAAACACATTCACAAGTTATGTGGTACAGATATGCAAAAGAACATGAATCACAAAGGATACTCTTCCTAATGAACTTGTAAGTTGGTTTCCATTTATTTATCCAATCTGGAAGTTCAAAGTCAACTTGGTCTCCAATCTCCTCTTGTAGTTTACTGAATATCTGCTCCATACCACTGAACTCGACATTTTTCTAGAAATAACACAAAGAAAGATACCATTAGATTGAAAAACTAAAAAGCAGAAAGCCTAGTACAAGCTAGAACATTTCAAGAAAAAAATGTAATTGACCAGGAGAAAATTAATACAACAGAAAAAAACATATGAAAAAAGACGTCAAAGAAAAAAAATTTGTGGAGAGTTATAATGTTTGAATTTAGGAAATTATGTATTACAACTGCAATTACATCAGCTGTTTATCAACAGAAGTATTACAGAAAACCTTCACAATTAGAGGAAACAAAATGAACGGCAAACATCTCATACAATGAACAGTAATTCCAACCAACAACATGAAAAAAGAAATTTGATGCCAATGGTTGCAAAATAGAATAACGTGAATAAAATAACAGTTGATGATAAAAGACAAATGATAAATACTTGATACCACGTTGAGCGCTAGTCTCACAAAATCCCAGGGTTACTTGACAGGTAAGGAAATCACTCAAGCTAACCACCACAGCCAGAATCAGAAATAACAGAGCCAACTCCTTTCCTTGGCTGTAGCAAAAGTTCGGTAGTTGGTCCTTATTGTTAAGACAAAAGCAGAACTAGTGGGATCACAAAGGGGATTGGGCTGATGTAAAGGGAGTCCCTGAATACTTACCATACCTCCCCCCCCCCTCTACAAACACCATTCACCAAGAACAAGTATTCAAGCTAAAACTTTTTGTCTAAAAGCAAGACCACTGGAATCTCATCAATACTTGCCAACCAACAAATATAATTCATCAAAAACAAGTGTACTCAAAATAAAACCTTAGTGTCTAACAGTGAATGTGTAGTTCCATCTCTCTCTCCATAAGCCCCCTTCCACTTTCCAACACTTTCATGATAAGAAGACAGTCTCTTGCAACTCCAGTACCTTTCTCAAGCAATTTTAGATTTTCCCTTCTTGAACATACCCTCAGTTTACAAACTCGATCTCTTTATTGATTTGATAAGATTAGTCTTCCACTTCCACTCACCATAAATATATTGACATATATAAGCAAGCATCAAACACATCATGTTACAAACCGATCCTTTATCTGCCCTGAACTAATTACAGTATCCGTGAGATGTTTTGCATTGGAAATATAATATTTCTCCAGAGTACAAGTCCTCTTAACAAGATTACTCTAAGTTATCTTGAGCGCAAGAAGTACAAAGATTATGTCAAGCATCATCAACTCTAGGTTTCTTTTGTTCCCTTTCAGAGTAACCATGTGCACAAGGAAGAGTTAATGCATCCACAAGATCAGATCAAATATAACTAGAGAAGCAGCTACAATTTTTTTTAGTCCTTTCCTTCTTCATCTTCAGTATTTTCCACTGGATGTTAAAAGTTATGTCTTAAGTATCAGAGTAATAGTGCAAAAGAGGGGAAAAAACAAACAAACAAAAAATGAAGCTAACAAGCAGCAAAACTGATCAATTTCACAGCAGCTTTTTGGGGAAGGCACTAAGACTGATGGAGGAATACATTGTTAGAGTTTTACCAATATAAAACTTAAAAGAAAGTCACAGACATCAGCCTTCCCCAATCACTTTGGGATAATCATATCCTACGCTAAGTTAAGAAGCTGAAAAAATGGACAGACATTTTCAACTGATATTAACCCATTTTATCATGAAATACACTTATATATAATGAATATGAAAAAAGAAAAAGAATTTCTATACCAAACATGTCATTTTTATATAGATTACCATTTATACATTCGTTTCCCCACTGCCTTTGCAATGATAAACAAAATACCAATTGAAAAACTACACTCAACTCAAAAAAAGACAGTATTAGTTTATTCACTAGGCTTGCTTTTCAAGGATTTTTTTTTTTTTCATAAAAATCATGAGGTTGACAGTGGATGTACTCACTACTCATCATTCCATCCAAATTGGAAAATCAAAGAATCCAGATTTGCTTGACCATTTCCCATGCTCACAGCAATGTCATATCACGTCAGACAGGGGAAGCAAAGAGTCAGTGTAACACAGACCTAGGTTATCTTGTTCATTTAGGTCCAACCTTAACATATCCTTCGCAATACCTTGATCCATGTTATGCTTGGCTGTCCTATACCCGTCAAGTATTTATGTCTACTTGCACGCCTCTATTCTTCCCAACTCATAGGACTTAAAGAGAATCCATTCTAGATCTAAATCAGAAATCCAATTATTTTAGGTGCTTTTTGTATGAGTACAGGGATCAGGAAAGAAGAATGACAACTGTCATAAGGTAGACCATAAACCAGTATGCTTCAGATGTTAAAAGAGATCTACATTAATTTTCCAGAAACCAATGAAGTAACCTTCAACCCAAAAAAAAAAAACACTAATGAAGTAACCATTATGTGCAGAGTAAATATATTGCAGAATCCATATGCCAACTGAAAATGCAACTAAAAACTCATAATGAAGCTGCATATCCTGTTTCCAAGAACCACGCCCCCCAGGTGGAGAAATAAGTAAACAGGGAAGAGAGAGAGAGAGAGAGAGAGAGAGAGAGAGAGAGAGAATATTAACTTTCAGAAAACAAGAGATCGTCTCTCAATGAGTTTTCTACCACCAACAGTGGAATTGCAGAAATGCAGCCAAACTAATAACATGGATATGTTGCAAGAAGAAATCATGATCAAAGTTATCCTAGAAACAAACCTTCTTCACTGAAGGCATGGTATGGTGATGATCTCTGCAAAATATTAAGCATCAAGTGCCTACATGAGCAACAGAAGATTGATCAGAATAAAAGGTAAGCAGTAAGAAAATGTAATGGACTGACAGACAAGATAGATAGGCAAAACAAACTCCACCCTAATAGAACAATATTATTATTATTATCATCATCATTATTATTATCATCATTATTATTATATATAAAATAAAACCAAAACAACATTTAATGAGAAACTGGAACAAATAATGGATAAATCAGTTCCTCTCCCCATCCCACCCCACCCCCAAAAAAAATTACTGAATTAATATCCTCAACATTTGGTTTTGCATTGACAGATGGATTAGAGAAAAATAATTTTAGAACTCCAGATTTTGAATTTCATGAGCTTCAGATTGGATTGTTAAACAAATTGGAGGAGAATTGAAAAGCAGAATATTCAAAATTTAGTTGAGGTGACTATATACAATCATACAACCTACTAATATGCACTTCAATTTCTACAACACAAGCAACTAGAAGTCTTATGGGCAAAAAGAATTACAAGCAGATTAAGTCAGTGGCCCTTCACTGTTTCCTTCCACGACATTTGGGATCTTAAATTTTGTTTCCCAAGAAATTAACAGGTGAAAGCCCCTGTATACCAGATTCAAACTCAAACTCAAGATACACAATAGAGAACTACTAAAAATGTGTAAACAGTTAATTATGGCAAGATTTCTGCCCTTTTCCAGTTAAAACTTCATTCCACCAATTAAACTGAAAAGAAACACAACAAAAACACAAATTACCTTATTAAACAACAAAGCAAGTAGTATTCTTTGAATAATTGTTTTCTTCAATTTCAAGTTAGTAAGTCGGGAGTCAAGAAGCAAGAAAGCTTGTAAACCTGTATGCACCCACAACGTCTGAAAATGAAGCAAAAAGTATTGAAAAAAAGGGAGAAGCAATTTCTGCCTGAAGAATGTGAACCTAAATATTGGAATTTCGACCCCTTTGTTGGTACCTGAAAAATGAATACAACATTCTTGCTTCTTCAGTATCTTCAGAAAGAAGCTTCTACCAACAAAATTGTGCCAATAATGAATTTGAAAAGAAAAAAAGAACACACATTTCATGACACTTCATTTTGCAACAGGAAAATGAGAAAACCAACATATAAAAATTTCTTGCAAATGTAAAATTATACAAAACATAACTCAAGAGAATCTCCAAAACAGTCCTGGCAACTTCTACATTCAAAATTCAACTAAAAAACAATGAAGAACTTCCCAGTATAAAGTTAAAATTTAAAAGAAAAATAAAAAAGATTAAGAAGAAACATTCTCGGTAGCTCAAGAAATCATAATAAAACAAGAAACTGTAAATACAACTGCAAATGCAGGTTCAAGGCTTAAACAAAAGTGAGTTAATTCAAATCCACATAACACAAAACAAGTCGATATTGGAATTGGATTTCATTAGGGCAAACAGCAAGAAGAGGGAAATTTTAAAACAAGAAAGGTACCTGGGATTGCTGATTCTAAACAGATTCGGCGCTTCCGAGTACACTAGGCTGAAGCGCGTCTTTTCTTTGTTTATAGACTGAAGTGAGAGGGAAGAGAGAGAAAGAACATGATGAGCGATTTTTTTTTTTTTTTAATGAAAGGATGAGCAAGCCAGATGTTGCGTTTTTTCTTTTTTCTTTTATTTTTTTTTGGGCCCGTGGGGGGGGAGGGGGGGGCGGGGGGAGAAGATGTTGCGTTATTACTCAGGAAAATGAAAGGGTAATAATAGCACCCAAAACAAAAAAAGGCTTATTCCAAAAACACCTTGCAGCTTATAGCTAATTGTTAATTGGTATTTAAACTTTTGATTTTGATGATTAAGTACTTTAATTAGAAATTTTTTTAATGAAATAAACTTTTAATTTTGATAATCAAAGACTCAATTTATGGTTCAATAGTTATTTTTATCAAAAACTTAATTTTAGGTACTTAATTGTTAAAATTAAAAGTTTAGATACTTAATTAATAGTTAATTATAAGTGTAAGGGTATTTTTGCAATTAACCCAATAGAAGGAAAATAAAAAGGTAGTAATTTTACCCAAAAAAATTGAAAAGAGCAATAATGTTCAAAGTTGTGTGTCGCCAATCGTTTAGACATCAGAAATCAATTATAAATAATCATGAGCAATTTTAGTTTTCCATTTAAAATCATCATTTTTTTTTTATTTTTCTCTTATATTCTTTTAAGCATTAACTATTTTTAACATATTAAGTCTATACAATTTAATGATTCATGGTAAAATCTAATGCATTTTTTTGCACAATTATATAACATAATTTGAAGGCGTTTTACTATTCAATCGACAGAGTACATAGTTCATGTGTTAAAATGCATTGAACTTTATTATGATATTATAAAATTATTGTACATGCAATGTTAAAAATAGTTATTGTATAAAGATAAAATAAAATTTAATGACTATAAATGTAAAAGTAAAACTTAAAAGATAAAATATAAATATTTTACTATAAAGAAATAAAATAAAGTTTTATGATTATAAATAAAAAAGTAAACTTAAATTAAGATTATACTATTTTCGTTCCAAAATAAGAGTCATTCTAACTCTTGACACATATATTATGGGTTTTGAAGTTAAGAAAATATTTTATTAAAGTATCCCTCATATAAATATAGATAGAGAAAAATATAAAATGAGATATAGGAGAAAAAGATGAAGAGAGAAAGAGAGGAGTATAAAATTGAAAAAAAATACAGCAAGTACTTGTTAAGAATAGTAAAAAGACTTGTTATAAAACTATTTTTTTTTTCTAGAAAGACATTTATTTTGAAATAAAGAAAGTATTTAACTAATTTTTATAAAGAGAAAACATAAATTAAAAATTTTATTATTTCATTGTGGAATTAGACTCTCAAAGTGTCTTAAAACTCACATATTTGGACCAAATTTCTTTCCAATAGAGAATTTTTTATATTTTGACTATTAATATTTCTCTTGTCTTTTGATAGTAATTTAATTTTGTGACGATTTACTAATCAAACTATAGCATAAAACGTAACTCATTTTTATTTATTTTTTTATGAATGATAACTTAACTCCTATTTGCTTTATATTTTCTGCCCATCAAATTTAAATCAATAATTTCTCTAATCAGCTATAATTATGGTCCCAAAAAAAAAAAAAAAAGAAAACTCCAGTAACAATTTACTGGGAAAGTCATTCGCTTGCTCGGGCTTTTGTCGGAATCTTCTATTCTCCAGCGCGGTAAAATTCCAATGCAGCAGAGGCTACAAAAGGGGGGTATACCTCCCCATCCCTATTGGTCATAACCTAACACTAAATGGCAAGCCCGAATTAATATAAATACTCCTAAAACCCTAATTAACTGAGTAGAAAAGACAACGCTAGTGGAAATCACACTCACAAAACCTATATAAATTGTATACACATAAGCAGACAAAGCTGGAATTGACATTTTGCCTTTACTGAGCAGCTTTCAGTGCAGACGATGACTCAGTTCCTAGCGATTTCATCTTGTTCTTCAACTAATCTGCTTCGCCATGCCTCCAGAACTGGTATTCGTCCATCGATTTTGAAGTGTTTTTGTTTTTTATGGCATTTGATTTTGAAATTATTCGCCATAGAGTTTTTTTGTTTTGGAATTTTTTTTTGGAGTAAGTTTTGAGTAAAATGCACTGTTTCTGTATTGTACTACAGATTTGTGTCAAATTGATGACAAGACAAGGATTGGAGTGAAAGCCAGTGAATTTCATGGAAATGCAGTTCTTCACTACAAACCCAATTCGGGTTCTGTTCGCGATAACAAATGCGGTAATTGATTCTTTTTTGTTCCTTTATAAATGTTGGAATTTTCTAGATTGTCTATGGTTTTTGTAATAATGATAGTTAGAAGCACATTTTTATTTTAATTTTAATTTTTTCACGGTAATAATAATGGTTTTTTGGGTTCTGTAACGGTGATTTCTTTAAAAAAAAAGGTTTAAAAGTTTTATTTGAAAAGATTAAACAGTGCAACTTCGTATGATATCAATTGTGGTTTGCTGGGGATTACTCTGTTTATTTTGTCAGATGAATTAACTCAATCTGATTACTGGACTTTCTACTGCCAGACCTGAAGTTACATAGGTTTTATTTGTATCCTTATCCTTATATTTGAATATGAGTGATTACATTCTCTTGGATACTTGTTTCAAATGCCTGGCTGAGTTTGCAATTAATGATACTTTATTTGTATTTTCTGATTAGTTCTGCTCAATTTATGCAGCTATCAGAGCAGTTTTGACCAATGATCAGGCAGCAGTAACTTCCAGTACTGCTGAGGGAAAAGTCCCACGTAAAAAGTTGAACAAAGTAGTGCTAGCTTATAGTGGCGGTCTAGATACCTCTGTCATTGTACCTTGGCTTAGGTACAGCACTTTTCATTTTTTTTTGGTATTTTCTTGTACTAGATGGATTTCTAATGCATCCTTTGCTTTGTCCAAAAGAATGTTAATCCCTTAGTATCTCTTGGTTTCTATTTATACTGCAATCATTTTCCTTCTTAGATCTCAGACTTTCTTTTCATGTTGCAGGGGAGAATTATGGTTGTGAAGTGGTTTGTTTCATCTGCAGATGTTGGTCAAGTATGTGATTCTTAGAAAGTATAGAGAATTTGAATTATGGTTGTTAAAAAGATGGCAACACTTTTTTGGTAAAGGCAATTACTAGAAAGGGGGAAAAAGGCTGATAAACTTTATGCTTTAATATTGATGTCAAAATTTACACTTTGTAGGGAATAAAAGAGTTGGAAGGCTTGGAAGAAAAGGCGAAAGCTAGTGGAGCTTGTCAGTTGGTGGTAAAGGATTTGAAGGAGGAATTTGTCAAAGATTTCATATTTCCTTGCTTGCGAGCTGGTGCTATTTATGAGAGGAAGTATTTACTGGGTACCTCAATGGCTCGGCCTGTTATTGCTAAGGTAAAGCATGTAGATGAAAGGGTAAAAATGATGTACTTGTATAATGTGAAGCTCCAGTTATCTCGTTTACATCTCTATTTCTGTTTCTTTAGATCATTTGACCTTTTTTTGGTTTCTATTCAAATAAAGAGCCTCCTTCAAAAAGCCTAGTGTCACGCTCTGCTTGTAAGACATGAGGTTCTTCCACATTTTTTTAGACAAGCCCACAAAGTTCTAGAACGTTCCAGAAGGTTCTACTATGATCTAGACTTGTCTAGAGGACCCTAGAAGAGCCTGGAAGACTTTAGGAGTCTCTACACAAGCCTGGAAGTCTCTAGAACCACAGAGAAGGCATTATGTAGACTAGTGTAGAATTCTCTAGAACACTCCATAGCTAGATTTTTATGTAGAATATTCTAGAATGATATAAGGCAACCGTTGGATCGTTGCCACATGTAATAATCTTAGCCACCCATTGAGGAGGTGCTTGCCTATAAATAGGCTCACCCTCTTCATTTGTAAAGACACCAGAACTTAGAGTTCTAAGACTTGTAAGCTCCTTCCAAGCAATATAAGCTTCCTTTCATAAACACCCACTCTTGCCTACAACGTTCCAAGGTTTTCATCTAGCCTTTGAGGTTTTGAGCAAATTAAGGCTTTCTTAGCATTTGCGGGAGTGTTAAGGCCGCACGTCTACTTACAAGAAAAAGTAAGTGCGTGACAAGTGGTATCAGAGCCTTGATTGGAAACCATGACGAAGACCATTAAAGATCAAGTGGCGGGATTCGACATCACCAATGTGGAGTCATCGTAACAAGGCCGGGGGCGTGAGGAGCAACGCGACCCCGTTATACCAAAGCCGAGGGGGAAGTCCAAGGACCGCACAGCTAGCTTTGAGTCACGCCTAACTCGGGTGGAGGAAGGCATGGGCGCCGTGGACGCACACATGGAGAATCTAGACCAACGGGTGGAAGGTCTAGAGGCCGACATTGCCGAAACCCATGAAGAGGTGCGTGAACCCCTTACCAAGCTAGGTGAGTCTAATCGAGTAGACTTGCAGCCTTTAGGGACGAATTTATGGCCGAGGTAGCCCGTTTGCGAGACGTCCATCAAAGGGAGATTAATTGCTTGCTAATGCAATTGGAGGAATCTCGAGGGGACCTAGCCTTATGTAAGAAGGCGGTCCTTGCTGGTCCAACCACATCCACGGTGGAATCCCGACGGGTCGATATCTCAAAACCAAAGAATTTCGCAGGAACGCGTAACGCTCGTGAAGTAGATAACTTCTTATGGGGGCTAGAACAATATTTCGACGCTGTAGGCATCATAGAAGATGGAGCCAAGATCAAGAGCGCAGCTTTGTACCTCACCGATACAGCCATGCTTTGGTGGCGCCGACGGCAAAAAGACGTCAAGAGAGGTATGTGCTCCATCACTACCTTTGATGATTTTAAAGGGGAGCTTAAGAGGCAATTTTACCCGGAAAATGCCGAAGAAGAGGCACGTGGTCGCCTACGAAGGCTTAAAAATTTGGGAAGCATCCGAGATTATGTGAAAGACTTCACAAACCTTGTGTTGGAAATCCCCGACATGTCCGATAAGGACTCGCTCTTCTTTTTCATGGACGGTCTACAAACTTGGGCTAAAATCGAGCTTAGGCGTCGTGGTGTGCAAGACCTTGCTACTGCCATCTCTATAGCCAAAAGCTTGATCGATTACTCAAGCAAAAAGGAGTCATCCAAGTCCAAAGAGAAGAAGGGCAATCCCAACAAAGGTGGGGGAGAACATTGGTGAGGCAACCGCAAGGAAGAATCTCATGTCTTGCAAGCAGGGCGTTACATTGTCCCCCACCTATGCTCGCGATGCCCTCATCGCGCCTTCATCGTAGAATTGCTGGATATGATCTTTGAATTGCCAAAGGGCATCCTTGCGCTCCCAACTTGCTTCACTTTTGGGCAAGTTCTTCCACTTTACGAGATATTCTCGATAATTTGGTACACCTCGTCTTCGAATATGGCGATCGGCTAGTATGGCCTCGACTTCCTTATCAAAGGAGGTGACCACGGCGGTAGGCGCTCGCTTAGACTCTCCTTGAGTGGGGTCCTCCATGTCTTCGTGATATGGTTTTAAGAGACCCACATGAAAGACCGGATGAATCTTGAGCCTGGAAGGTAATTGGAGCTTATAGGAGACCTTCCCAACACGTTTTAAGACCGGGAAAGGGCCTCATATTTCCTAATCAAGTCCTTGTGAACTTTCTTGAATTGTTGGGGAAGAAGTTTCACCATGACAAGATCGCCTTCCTGAAACTCCAATGGTCTTCTTCTCTTGTCTGCCCATTTCTTCATCCTTTTTGAGGCCTTGTTCAAATATGCTCGTGCCAGTCGGCTTGTTCGTGCCATGATTTGGCAAATTTAAATGCTGATGGACTCCTACCTTCATAGCTTGTGGCAAGAGTAAGAGGCGTTGTAGGCTGCTGCCCCATGATTACTTCAAAAGGACTTCAGTTGGTTGCTTCACTCCGTTGAAGATTATAGGAGAATTGAGCCACATCAAGCAACTTTGCCCAATCTCATTGGTTGGCACTCACGTAGTGTCCAAGAGTGCATTTGTCCGCTCAGTTTGGCCATCGCTTTGAGGATGGAAACTGGTGAAAAAGTTCAAATCTGAGCCGGATAACTTAAACAATTCCGTCCAGAATCGTCCCGTGAAGAGCGGGTCTCGATCGCTCACTATGTTGGAGGGAACTTCCCAAAGTTTGATCACATTTTTCAAGAATAATCAGGAAATCTTCGGCGTGAGTTGATCAAAGAATGCCACGATTCTAAGTGGGCTGGACATCCAGGTATGAAATGCACCCTTGCTTTGTTGAAGACCACATATTACTGGCCCCAAATGCAGGATGAGGTGGAGTCTTATGTAAGAAATGCTTCATATGCCAACAAGACAAAGTTGAACAAAACGTATCATCGGGACTACTTGATCCATTGCCTATCCCTAAGAGGCCTTGGGAAAGTGTTTCGATGGACTTTATCACTTCTTTGCCAAAGTCAGAAGGATTTGGCAATATAATAGTGGTGGTCGATCGATTTAGCAAGTATGCCACCTTTATTCCAGCCCCCACAGATTGCACTGCCGAAGAGACAGCCCGATTATTCTTGAAACATGTGGTCAAGCTTTGGGGAGTTCCCTCCAACATAGTGAGCGATCGAGACCCGCTCTTCACGGGACGATTCTGGACGGAATTGTTTAAGTTACTTGGCTCAGATTTGAACTTTTCCACCAGTTTCCAACCTCAAAGCGATGGCCAAACTGAGCGGACAAATGCACTCTTGGAGCTATACTTAAGACACTACGTGAGTGCCAACCAACGAGATTGGGCAAAGTTGCTTGATGTGGCCTAATTCTCCTATAATCTTCAACGGAGTGAAGCAACCAACCGAAGTCCTTTTGAAGTAATCATGGGGCAGCAGCCTACAACACCTCTTACTCTTGCCACAAGCTATGAAGGTAGGAGCCCATCAGCATTTAAATTTGCCAAATCATGGCACAAACAAGCCGAACTGGCACGAGCATATTTGAACAAGGCCTCAAAAAGGATGAAGAAATGGGCAGACAAGAGAAGAAGACCATTGGAGTTTCAGGAAGACGATCTTGTCATGGTGAAACTTCTTCCCCAACAATTCAAGAAAGTTCACAAGGACTTGATTAGGAAATATGAGGGCCCTTTCCCGGTCTTAAAACGTGTTTGGAAGGTCTCCTATAAGCTCCAATTACCTTCGAGGCTCAAGATTCATCCGGTCTTTCATGTGAGTCTCTTAAAACCATATCACGAAGACATGGAGGACCCCACTCAAGGAGAGTCTAAGCGAGCGCCTACCGCCGTGGTCACCTCCTTTGATAAGGAAGTCGAGGCCATACTAGCCGATCGCCATATTCGAAGACGAGGTGTACCAAATTATCGGGAATATCTCGTAAAGTGGAAGAACTTGCCCAAAAGTGAAGCAAGTTGGGAGCGCAAGGATGCCCTTTGGCAATTCAAAGATCATATCCAGCAATTCTACGATGAAGGCGCGATGAGGGCATCGCGAGCATAGGTGGGGGAGAATGTCACTTCCTGCTTGCAAGACATGAGGTTCTTCCACATTTTTTTAGACAAGCCCACAAAGTTCTAGAACGTTCCAGAAGGTTCTACTATGATTTAGACTTGTCTAGAAGAGCCTGGAAGACTTTAGGAGTCTCTTCACAAGCCTAGAATCCTCTGGAAGTCTCTAGAACCATATAAAAGGCATTATGTAGACTAGTGTAGAATTCTCTAGAACACTCCATAGCTAGATCTTTATGTAGAATATTCTAGAATGATATAAGGCAACCGTTGGATCGTTGCCACATGTAATAATCTTAGCCACCCATTGAGGAGGTGCTTGCCTATAAATAGGCTCACCCTCTTCATTTGTAAAGACACCAGAACTTAGAGTTCTAAGACTTGTAAGCTCCTTCCAAGCAACATAAGCTTCCTTTCATAAACACCCACTCTTGCCTACAACTTTCCAAGATTTTCATGTAGCCTTTGAGGTTTTGAGCAAATTAAGGCTTTCTTAGCATTTGCGGGAGTGTTAAGGCCGCACGTCTACTTACAAGAAAAAGTAAGTGCATGACACTAGTCTTCAAATCAGTATGGAGAAGGAAATAGTTGTGATAATCAAATGCTAGGTCTTGTAGTTGGCTTTAGGAACTTAAGAAAAGAAAATATGCACGTAAACGTTATTCATAAGTTGTTAGATGGGTCACTAAATCTAAACAAGCAGTCCAGTGAACAGCAACTGGGCAGAAGTACAATTCACAGGCAATATACTGTTTAAAAGCCTCTTTTCTGCAGATTTTTTTTTCTTTAAAAATATTATCCATTTCAGACTGCTATCATAAACACTCTAAAGTCATTGTTGATTTCCAGGCAATGGTGGATGTTGCAAGGGAAGTTGGAGCTGACGCTGTTTCTCATGGGTGCACAGGAAAAGGAAATGACCAGGCAAGCTGTATTATTGCACTTTAAGCTAATCTTTTGATATTTATCACTCTTTTCTGCCTTGTGCTTTGATGTCTCAATTCTTTTACTTATTCAGAAAACCTTTCTGATTCTCCTTTGATGCTCAGGTCCGCTTTGAGCTCACATTCTTTGCTCTCAACCCTGAACTCAGTGTTGTAGCCCCTTGGAGGGAGTGGGACATAACAGGTAGAGAAGATGCCATTGAATATGCTAAGAAACATAATGTGCCTGTTCCAGTTACTAAGAAATCAATTTACAGCAGAGACAGAAACCTTTGGCATCTCAGTCATGAGGTAGTTTCCTAGCCCCCTTTGTTGAGTCCTTTGGCGGATGTCGTAAGTTGTATGTATATCTGATATAAACAAAGATCACGAAGAAGGTTAAAACATTTCTGTAACGCAATTTGACATCCCCTAAGAATTCTTGATGGTTAAAAGGTTCACTGCTTTGAGATCTTTATGACTTCAATCATTTTTCTTAAAAAAAAATAATTAAAATAATGCATATGTTATTAAGTTTGCATATTATGTATGCTGTGAAAAGTACCTATGTGTAAGTTGCTACTATGATTGTCTTTTTTAAAAAATTATTTCCTTTAGGCCTTTGATGCTTATTCAGACTTTTTAAGCACCTTTCAGTACCTTTTTTTTTGGGTGAATATTCAAGGAACTATCTTCACTTTAACTAGAATTTTCCTGTCGGACATACATACTTTCCTGTAACTAGAATTTAATTTACCTGAATTGTTCGTTTCTCGTCAACATAGCTTTTCTCCAGTTTGTTCAATGCATGCTAAAAGTAGTCCACGTGGAAACAATAAAAATATAATTGGAAAAAAAATAGTATCTGGAATTTCTGGTTGCTAATATAAATCGTTGCATCTTGTGTTCAAAATAAGTTGTAGACATTTGATGTTCTTCAGCATGAGTATTTTGTGAACAAGTTGGCCAGTTCTTTTTTATTCCTTCTTATCTTTTAGAAAGAATCTGGGTTAGGATATACATCTTGCATGATTTATTAGGGCTGATTAATGTTTTTTTAATATTTATTGCCTACTGCTACTTTCTTTTCCAAAGGGAGATATTTTGGAAGACCCTGCAAATGAACCAAAGAAGGATATGTACATGATGTCTGTTGACCCAGAAGATGCACCCAATCAACCAGAGTAAGTTTCTGTGTAGAATATGAATGTGAATATTTCTGTTGGATGTAATTGAAAATTTTATTCACGGTTTACTTGTGATAATCTTCAAATCCTTATAGGTATTTGAAAATTGGGATAGTTGCTGGACTCCCTGTTTCAATTAATGGAAAGGAGCTCTCCCCTGCATCTCTCCTTGCTGAGTTGAATGAAATAGGTGGGAAACATGGGATTGGCAGAATAGACATGGTTGAAAACCGGCTGGTTGGAATGAAGAGTCGCGGAGTGTATGAAACTCCTGGTGGAACCGTTCTCTTCACAGCTGTTCGTGAACTTGAGTCACTTACACTTGATCGCGAAACAATACAAGTGAAGGACTCCCTGGCATTAAAATATGCAGAACTAGTCTATGCTGGACGGTGGTTTGACCCTCTCCGCGAGTCTATGGATGCTTTCATGGAAAAAATCACGAGTACAACGACTGGCTCTGTGACACTCAAACTCTACAAGGGATCTGTTACGGTAACAGGTCGAGAAAGTCCCTACAGTCTATACAGAGAAGATATATCATCATTCGAGAGTGGGCAAATCTATGATCAGGCTGATGCTGCTGGATTCATAAGGCTTTATGGATTGCCAATGAGAGTTAGAGCAATGCTTGAGAAAGGTATCTAAGAAAATTGGTACCTTCATTTTGTAATTTATCTTTTCTGTTATATTATTTGGCTCGTAGCTGTGTTTGATTTAGTACTATTTTAGATTTTTTCGATTTAATAAAGCTTGTTATTATTTGGCATTTTTGTTCATTTTGTTACAGTTTCTTCCTTTGTTATTAATGGAAATCAATCTGGCCGGAAGCTTTGATAGTGAAAAGGTAAAGAAGGAATGATGTAAATCATGTGAAAAGATATCTTTTTTTAGTTATAAAAAAGGGATATAATAAATTACGTATCTAAATTTCTTTCTTTGTAGATAGTTTTGAAGATTATCTAGGTTTGTGCCTCTACTTGACTCAAGTGGGGCAGATCGTATTTTTTATATATTTTACCTCGTTTTTAAAATTTTTTAAATTATTAATGTTAATTATTTTTAATATATATTTTAGTATACATTTATGTTAATTTTTAATTTAATATTATTATTTGAGTTAGTTTATGTTAATACATATGTATATGTTAGCGTTTAATTTATTTTTAGTTTATAAAATGTTTAATTTTAATTATATAATTGTTTGTTTAGGTTATTTTTAACATTTTTAAGTTTCTTATAAATTAAATAATAGTAAAATTAATTAATATTTTGAAAAAATAGAATAATAATTTTAAAAATTGTAATTATTTAAATTATGCTTAAGTAATAAAATACTTAAATATACCGTTAAAATAACAACTTAAAAAAGTAATAACAAATAATAAGAACTGCAGCTTAATAATTGAATAAGTAAAAAATATGAATAATGATTAATAATGGCATTAAGTGAAAAAGTTAGATTAAGAAAGTTATAAATATATTGTTGTCTTAGTTTTTAATAAAATCGTAATATTATTGAATAACAGGAAGATGTAGATCTTGAAACGTTTGAGAAATTTGTACAAGCAGATGAAAAGTATGTGGAGCATAATTATTTGTTTGAAATAGATAAATTATTTAATTTAAAAACGAATTTGGTTAATTGGGCAAGAAAAAGAGCGAAGGTAGTGAATACGTATTTTATTATTACTCGGTACATGTCAAAAAGAATATTTGATCTTTAACTGTATGTGACTCTTGGTTGTGAACATGGAGAGGGAAGAAAAAAGAAGCAATGTTGGATGACGAAGACGAAGAAGAAATCCTGGTGAAGTGTAGGTGTCCGTACGGAACGAAGAAGTGTAATTGTCTATTTCAATTGAAATGCGATAAATCGGTCATTGGTGATAAATAGAAATTATATGTAAAAGAAGGGAGGCACAACCATAAGAACACGCTCAGGTGGCAAGGTTGACGGATGACCATTAAAGCTCACTGAGGAATTTAGTAGGTGTCAAGTCGCTCTTCGGCATATTATGACGAGTTTGCTATAAAAAATTCCGGATTATGTTATGGGATATGTGACATTAATGTTTTGTTTTTGGCTTAATTATTTAACATTCATATGATTTTATACGATTTTTTCACTTTATTAATCGCTTTATATTATTTTTGCAGCAAACAAACTATATAATGTACACATGTAGAAGCTGGAAACTGTAGAAGAATATGGAAACTGTGGGTTTAGGGTGATATCTTAATTTTTATATGGTGATGAACACCGGTGACTAGAAGTGCGTAGAAATATGTAGAATGAGATGCACAATAAACAAGAGATGTACTTAAATTTCTTTGGTGGTAGTCTGAGATTCTTTGAGATTTTTTCACAATTATGCCTATTGGGATGGTTTGCACGATGCAATGCTAGATAGATGTACCTGATCATCTCATCGTCGCGATAAACACTTCCAATTTATGCATCATCCTAATTACGAGCCGGGACACGATTTTGCTCTTTTATTCAGCATTGGAGCACGTGCAAGACACAATTGTCATTGGACATTTTAGCGAATCAAGAACACTTTATTGCGGTAATTTTTTCATTAAATTTTATGTTTTTTGTGATTGTTTCTTTAATTCATATATTAAATTGCTGCGGACAACTAATATCTTTATTATTTATTTTTTTGTTTTTTGTTGCAGCTACCCGTGAAAAATAACTTTCCCTTGCCACCTATATATCTACAATGGCCGTGGTGGTGTTAGGGCAATATAAGTGGCTGGAGTATCTTTTTGAGAAATCGTTTAGCACAGTGGCAAGAATTGTATGTTAGTGAATGTCCCCCTCCAGTAGATGGTCCTCCTGATATAAATGTAATTAATTGAGATATTAATTATTAATATAGTTAAGAGAACATATGATATTACTAGTTGTCCTATATGTGGCATGATTGTTGTTATAATTATTATTACTCGTTGCATTATTCATTTTTTTTACTAATAGAAAAAATTATATAACTAATCCGAACGAAAATAAATATGTAATAACATATACATACTAAATGACTAATACAAAAAAAATATGCAACTAATACAAACGAAAATATGTACGTAATAAGAAATGCATAATAAATGACAACAATAAATAAGAAATCTAATAACGAAATTGTCGATACGTACAAACAATCTGAGAGATCTCTATGAATCTCGCATGACTAGTACCCACATTTTCAGGATCATCATCGCCAATATATGGACTAATGCATAAAAGACCATAGCAGTTGGAATGTGAGGATGTAACGAGAAAACTCTATCAGGATTCTAAATGCGTGGGTAGGTCCGAAGTAGATACTAATTCATGTAGCGAGCCATAGTAGCATACGGAGGCATCACAAGCCGTCTCATATACTCCGTATCGATACAGTGGCTCATCATGTCATCTTAGTAGACCGCTACAAATGTGTATTCCACGACATACTTAATCTTCGTGCTAGCAGATCGACGATGCTCGCGTGGCTCAATGTTACAAGGAGTGGGAATGCCCTACAATCGATCGAACTGTCGTATTCACCTCTTAGGCATGTGCGGCTCCATAGTATCGAAGAAGGCTAATGCTCCATTGTATGTGGCAAATCGTACTCCTTCTATCTCCTGAGCCATGTACGGTGTCCACCGAACCTCGCATACTCTCATAGTATCCAATCGCAGTCGATAGTCTAACATGAAACTGCCATGTGTCATCTCCAACAGCTCAATTTACTGGATATGTGGACTACGGACAATTGCACAAGATCTCACCGATGATACAAACATAGGAAAATAGATGTATATCCATGCATACAAAATAAAGGTCAGATAAAAAATGTAATACATATAAAATTTATAAAATGTCAAAGCCTTAGTATATTAAATAAGTCAATATACATATCTCTAACAGTGGGTAACGACCCTTAAGTCTCTCGCATCAGCGCATGATGCCTGACCCAAATTCCTGTAAAGCCACACCAAAACTGCAGCACCCCAAGCCACCCTACTGCACCTCCGAAGGTTCTTCACTAAAGGTCGTAAATGGTAAGGAGCTACATTCAAGACGCTTTTGCCTGTAAATATGGAATTCCCGATTACGGATAGCACGTAACAGCATGCTCTAATGCTGATAGGAAGCTAAGCATCATCACGAACAACTAAAATAGATGCATGTGTAATCCTATGATAAGAATCACCTTTACTAGTGAGACTGATGCTAAGGTCTCAGCTGCACCTGTAGTTTCATATCAGCGGTAATAGCATAACTATTTACAGGTATGTCGAGTATGAGCTCTATGTCATGTAAAGTGAGTTATCTTACCAAAATGCATATGAAATGAGTTGGTGTCCGGCTGCCACCTCTCAGTAAACGCGCTCAAAAGCGTACTATGCTCGTACTGGAACATGCAAGACTGTAAATGGACAAGTCTTGATGTAGTTGCCCATTGTCTCACATCAGTATCACTCGATGTCCATGAGGTAAGTGTGGAATGACGACCACATAACCTCAAAGTTGGGCATTATGCATATTATAATAATAACAATAAATATACAAAAATACATTATGAAATGAAAGATAATACATTTAATTCATTAAATACTATAAAATAAAATGAAATACTAGAAAAGAAATTGTAAAATGTACCTCTCCGCGCTGAATGGCAACAACAACATGTCCGCCATATGAGGACATGATCTCTAGATCCTGTGCACCTCCAGAGCGGCTCCTCTCCGTATCTAAGAATTGTCGTCAGCCTTCTTTGCCTTCTTCTTTCCAACACTCGAAGCCTTAGCAACGTTGGGCTCCGCACGTCGCCCTGATGAATGTCGGGACTCCCTGACTAACCTCATCACAAATGTATGTCGTATAAATCCGACTCCTTTTTCCCTGTCAGGCCTACTCACTGATCAGGGTGGAGGAATCTCAGCAATCATCCCCCCTTTCAAATCCTCGTCCTCCTCTTCCTCACCCTCTGCTTGCTTCGGCTCATTCTCTAACTCGTTTCTCTGAATATCCATGCCATCTTCCCCTACTTGAACTGTTTACTCGCCACCCTTCATCCCCACCGTTCTCTCCAGACCTAAGTGTATAGGAAGACATATTTCCAGAGCTCTCATAATAATCCAAGTGCTGGCTATTATATGAAGAAACAACTGGGAATCCATCTACGAATGACGAACCCAACTGCGGATCTGTACCACTAGTACTAGTAATACCTGGCCATTGCACGGAGGGGGAGAGGGAGGGGGAGGGGATGGTAATAACTAGGATGACTAGATGTGTCAAAGTCATACAGATAATAGGAAAATAACGTGGGCGATAGGAAGGAGTTGTGTAGATGCATGATATGGTAGTGGTGTATAAGGGTCGTGAGGCTTACGAACCCTACTCGGATAGGAGGAGGCTGGATTGAATACCCCGCACCAACAAGACTCACAGGGGCCGTAATAATAGATATGTCAGACATGCTATGCCTACCAATCAATCCCCGTGATGAAGTTGTGATAGTACAGCCGTGAATACGACCAGTCCTGTCTGCTATAGGCCTAAATCATCGTCTCTCCGTCGTCTCTGCTGCTCACGATCCATCTAAATTAATTTTAAAATAACCATAAATAATTATGATTTATTATTTACTATTAAATTATTATATTATTATAATTTTTATTATTAATTATATGTTAATAATGAAATTATTCAATTGTAATAAATTATACAATTAATTATTAATTATATTAATTTTAATATATTTTAGTTCTCATATATTTTTCTTATTACTATCACCATATCATAATATATGATTAACTTGACCTTATAATTTTTATTATTAATTATATGTTAATAATGAAATTATTCAATTGTAATAAATTATACAATTAATTATTAATTATATTAAATTTTAATATATTTTAGGTCTCATATATTTTTCTTATTACTATCACCATATCATAATATATGATTAACATTACCTAATTAATTTACATTCAATTAGGGCTAAATAACTAAAATTATTATTTCTCCTTAAATATTATGAAATTAACTTCCACTATTTTATTATTACTTCATCTTTAATTTTTAAGGTAATCCCTAAACTAATAACAATTAAATAATAAATAATCATTATAATCATCTATAAATTAATAAGTAGTTAGATAATTCACATAAATTATTCATAATAAATAAAACATTAACAATTATCATTGTAGAGTAATCATAAAAATTAACAAAATTAACGTAATACATATAAACAATTAGGATATTTACAAATTTAATCAACACTAACATATGCACATTATAATATGAAACTAACTGAAAAGATTAACATAGTGGTAATAACTAATATAACAAATTATATAACATAAATAATTAATAAAAAATTCATTTAAAAAATAAAAAAATCCCTCTGCGCTGAGCCTTGGTGCGAGGTATTTTGTTATAGGCTTTAACTAAAGAAGTCACAAAAGTTGTTCACGTCTGAAGTATAAAATAGATATTATAAACCATTTCCGTCAAACGAAAATACTTGAGCCTTAGTTTGGAGGAGTAAAAGCAATTTCCCTTTGCAAAATTACACCTTACTCCTGTTGCTTTTTGAAGGAAATATTTATGATACTTATTTTATCTTTCCAATTACAATACATTGGTAGCTTTCAAATTAACACACATGGATAGCTTTTGTTTTTTTTTTTTTTACGGAAGTAAGCGTTTGACAATAGAATAATCTTATTGAATTATTAAAAATTCTTTTAATACTAAAATTTAAACTTTAATAACCATAATATGTTAAAGCGGAGCCGAAACTTTATTAAAGTTTAATGAAGAAAACAACAATGAACAACAAATGGGGATGTAGCTCAGATGGTAGAGCGCTCGCTTAGCATGCGAGAGGTACGGGGATCGATACCCCGCATCTCCATTTTATATGCTTTTAATTTTTTCTTAAATTTCAATCTCTTTGTTTTTTTTTTTTTTTTAAATATTCATCAACTTTCAGAATAAGACAATTCAACCACGTGGGCACACGAAACAAGACTCAGATTATTTTTATTTTTTCCTTAGAAAAGGTGAGAAAAAAATCCAGATAAGACTAACAGCCCACAGTCACCGCATCCATAAACAAACTCTAATCATCATTCATAACTCTCTCTCTATTACAGTTCTTTTTTGTCCAAACCTCTCTACCCCAGATGGATTAATAACCATAGTCAAACACATCTGAAAAAACCCAGAATAAAGAAGATTTCAAGATTTCATTTTTTTAGCATTCTGTGACTCTGAAAGAGAATTGCAATTATGGGGAAAACAATTAGAAAACTAGAAGTTGTTTCGCCAGTTCCAGCAGATATAGATATAGCCAACTCAATTGAGCCTCTTCACGTATCTGAGATTGCCCAAGACCTCAATCTAAGCTCCCAACATTATGATCTCTATGGAAAATACAAAGCTAAGGTGATATTTCTGTGGGCTTTTTTTAGATTATTTCTTGATTGGCTTTTTAAATCTATGGTTTGTGGATTGGTTGTATATATCTCTAGTCTCTGTATAATGCATGATTTTATTTGTTAAAAATTCTTTCTTCTTGGAATAATTTTGCCAATGATGAAATTTGTAGGTATTGTTGTCTGTGCTTGATGAATTTGAAGGAAAACAAGATGGATACTATGTGGTGGTTGGAGGTATTACTCCAACTCCTCTTGGAGAAGGCAAGTCCACCACTACTGTTGGTCTTTGTCAGGCACTTGGAGCTTTTCTTGATAAAAAGGTGAATTTGTTGAAAATTTTGCCATTTTTTTTGGTGGTCAATTTATGCATTAATCTCCATTCTTCCTTGATTTTTAGCATATATATATATATATATATCAATGGAATTAGGAATTGGCTTGTCAAAGATTTAGTATAACTTTGTTATCTTTGTTTCATATTTTTGGTAACCCTTCTGTATCCATCCGAGAGTCTTTGACTAATTCATGAAGTTTCGGTGCACAAGGCCGGCGACTACAACACAAGGTGAAAAATCTGGTATAAAACCGTTCTCCAAATGACTTGAATTTAGGATCTCTCAACTCCCCTGGCCATAGGCCTACCACCTCGTTGTTATCTTGGTTTCATATTTTAGTTATGCAAACCAAATGCATGAATTTTATGATATTGTGGTAATAATATCAGATCTATAAAAGTAAAATTTCACTAATATCAGTGTCTTAAACCTCTGAGCTGCTTATATTTTATAGTAATATCAGTAATAAATTAACTGAAAGGAGCAGTTTTACCAGTGTTGGCCAGAGTACTAAATGAACTGATATTCTATAAGCCTGGCCGGTCTGCTTCTTTCCTAACTTCTGCTGTGTTAGGTTGTGACATGCCTTCGCCAACCATCACAAGGACCGACTTTTGGAATTAAGGGAGGCGCTGCTGGTGGTGGATACAGTCAAGTGATTCCCATGGACGAGTTCAATCTTCACTTAACTGGGGATATCCATGCCATAACAGCTGCTAACAACCTACTGGCTGCTGCCATTGATACAAGAATCTTCCATGAATCTACTCAAACTGATAAGGCTCTTTTTAACCGGTTATGTCCACCTAACAAAGAAGGACAGAGAAAATTCAGTGACATTATGTTTAGACGCCTGAAAAAGCTTGGCATCTCTAAGACCAGGCCGGAGGATCTTACTCCTGAAGAGATGAAGAAATTTGCTAGGCTCGATATTGATCCTGATTCCATAACATGGAGAAGAGTTATGGATGTTAATGATCGCTTCTTGAGGAAGATCACTATAGGTCAGGGCCCTGAAGAGAAGGGGAAGGTGAGAGAAACAGGATTTGATATTTCCGTCGCTAGTGAAATAATGGCAGTCCTGGCTCTCACAACTTCTCTATCTGATATGAGAGAGAGGCTTGGGAAAATGGTTATTGGAAATAGCAAGGCTGGTGATCCTATTACAGCTGATGATCTGGGTGTTGGAGGCGCTTTAACGGTGTTGATGAAAGATGCCATTAATCCTACACTGATGCAGACTCTCGAGGGTACCCCTGTGCTTGTTCATGCTGGTCCGTTTGCCAATATAGCTCATGGAAATTCGTCTATTGTTGCTGATAAGATTGCATTGAAGCTGGTGGGACCTGGTGGCTTTGTAGTCACTGAAGCAGGTTTCGGTGCTGATATTGGAGCGGAAAAGTTTATGAACATAAAGTGTAGATATAGTGGCTTAACACCTCAGTGTGCTGTGATTGTGGCAACGATAAGGGCCCTCAAAATGCACGGTGGAGGACCTGAGGTCGTGGCTGGGAGGCCTCTTGATCATGCCTATCTGACAGAGAATGTGGGTCTTGTTGAAGCTGGTTGCGTGAATCTAGCCCGGCATATTTCAAACACAAAGGCATATGGTGTAAATGTTGTTGTAGCTGTGAACAAGTTTTCAACTGATTCCGAAGCTGAGCTAAATGCAGTACGGAATGCAGCACTAGCAGCTGGGGCATTTGATGCTGTAATTTGTACTCACCATGCTCATGGGGGGAAAGGAGCGGTTAGTTACTACAATATTATTCTATACCTTTGTCTTTGTTGTGGTTCCTTTAATCAACTATCTACATCTGAAATCCAAAGTTCCTTAAAAGTTCTATTGTGTTAATTGACGAGTCAATTTTTACGATTTTCAGGTTGACCTTGGAGTTGCAGTTCAAAAAGCTTGTGAGAATGTTTCACAACCATTGAAATTCTTGTATCCTCTTGATATAGGTATCAAAGAGAAAATAGAAGCAATAGCAAAATCATACGGTGCCAGTGGTGTTGAATACTCTGAACAGGTACCTGTGCTTAACTTTGAAACTCCTTTAGACATATTTTTTGCTATATAAAATTGATTGTCTGGGACTAAGATATTTGGTCCATAACTATACAGTATACTTAGGAAATTGCTGAGGATTTAGCTTTCTCGTGAGCTTTGTCTCATTGGTTGACATTCACTACACATCTGAATTCTACTTCGAGTTTAGAACAAGTATGCTAAAAATTAATAAAATTTATTAAATAGTTCAATTCGAGGATGATGTAAAATCTGAAATTTGTGCTTCAAAATTAATATTTCAGTAAAACCTTTCAATTTTCTATTTCAGTAAGCAAATGCTTTTCTTGATGATCTACCTTTTGAGTTGGCGCTCTTGTATTTGGTGCAAAGTAGTGTCCAAAGACATGTTTATGGAGAGAATGGGTCATTGGTTTCCAACCCTGAGTCGCATAATAAGAAAAGAGTAGTGCAATATGGATCAACTTATCCGCAATTGATTCGCTCAACAGGGGTAAAAGTGTCATTTATTGCGTAAAGTAAATTTCTCTTGTGTTGACAATATTACCCCTTATTGGCGAGTAGGATTTAGTTTCACTTGTTAAACAAAAGTTCCTTAGCAGAATTACTTAAGAAGCCGCATAAAGTGCATGCAATTATTTGATTTCGTGTAAATAGTTCATTTTTTAGGTCCTTTTAATTAATAAAATTTTTCTGGTTTTGGTCTTTAGGCTGAGAAACAGATTGAGATGTATACTAAGCAAGGATTTACTGGTCTGCCTATCTGCATGGCGAAAACACAGTACTCATTTTCACATGACCCTTCACAAAAGGGTGCTCCAAGTGGATTTGTCTTGCCAATCCGGGATGTTAGGGCAAGTATTGGAGCCGGATTCATTTATCCTTTAGTCGGCACCATGAGTACAATGCCCGGACTCCCAACTCGGCCTTGCTTCTACGATATTGATCTTGATACTTCTACAGGAAAGGTTATCGGTCTTTCTTGAGTACTGTGAATCAACCTCTCCCATGCAGGGAAGGGAGGAAAATCGTATTTGCACCAATGGCAATGGCAAGACATTGCCTTTGTAGTTGGTAAATCTTTGAGCTCCATATTGGTTTCATCTGCCTGGCAAAATAACAGCTCAAAATACACAAAAAGGGTGATGCTTGCTCTCTTTGCAGTGCTGCTAGCTAGATTGCTCTTGGATGTTGTTATTCTGTATTATTGGGGATGTAAACCTGGAAAAATAAATTTTCTTGTACCATTGTTGTTTTACAAAGCTTTCAATCTGCATTCAATATGTTTTCTCCAATCTTCTGAATAAGCATTTCGTCTTATTTATTCATCTCTGACAAAAAATTTTCTGACAAAAGACACATAATTAGTCTTACATTCTTATTCTCCTCGAATCTTGCAATAGCTATGAATTAACAAGGTAGGGGAATTATGAGTGTTGAATTTGTTATGAATTTTAAAAAGTAAAATGATCATATACATCATAATTATGATTTTAGTGTTTTGATTGGATTTTTTTATTTTCCTTTAAAAGGGATCAGTATATTAAATTCAAAATATTAAATATGTCATTGTTTATATAGATACACTATTCTTGTAATCCAATATAATCGTTCGTTAAAGAATATATGACATCCACCTCCTCATAAAATAGTGAATAATAAAAATAGAATCAATAAAATCTTTATTTTCTCGACGTATACTCAGTGACAAATAATTCGAAAAATATAGGCGCATTTAAATCTCTACTTTGCACACACATTCACCAAACCTGCTAGATTTCAATCCAACCATTGCATCAAGTCTGGTACAGAAAAGAATCGCTTTGTGAATATATCACTTCCTAACTTAGTATATTTTATTAATAAAATATGTTAAATAAAAAATAAATTTAAAAAAATATATATTATAAAAGGTAGTGGTATAAAAGTTAAGTACTGAATCATAGATTATATGAAAAGTATCAGTAAATTATTTAAAGAAAACATATAGGACTAAATTGAAGTAAGTAAAAAGTTTTTGAACCTAGAATCAATAAAGTTTTTTTAAGAATATATACCCCACAGAACACCCCGAGTTTTTTACAAGAGCATCGGGAAGAGGAAAGCCCTTTGGGTTTCAGTAGAGAGAGCCATCAGACTTTTCGCGGGAAATGCGAACAAAGAATTTGGCGCCTAAAATTATAATTGACATAAAGAGAAGAAGGCTTCCCGCTGTACTATTTTGATTCTTGCCCCTCATGAAAAATCTATGTTTCAAGCCCTAGTTTATACGTAGCAGCAGTGCTGATGATAAGCGGATACGGGACTCCAGGTGTTCGGTGAAATTTCTGCGAGGCAATTCTGGTAATGTTGTTTTGTTTTTCACACGCTTAATATCTGAAGCTCTGCATCAATCGAAACTTTCAATCAAGGAGAAAAAAATACAAGGATTTGATGGAAATGCTTACTAAAGAGAAGGCAGTAAGAACGGTAGGTGTTTGTGACAGTAGTGAAGGGGTAAACAAAATTTCAGATGATATCTTCCATCATATCTTTTCATTTATTGATATTTTTGATGCGGTGGGATTGAGTTTGGTATCTAAGAGATGGAAAGATGTCTGCTGTACAAGGCCTTATTTGGATTTTGATATTCCATACTTTTGCCACAAGGGAAATCTTGTTGTAAATGGTTCATTGATCGAAAATCTCAAAGATTTTATCAATTGGGTGATAATTTCCCGGAGCTCCACGAAAATTGTTAGATTTAAACTAAAATGTGAGAATATTTTCACTCAACAACAAATATTCCGGTGGATTTGTACTGCAGCAAGCCGAAATGTTCAAGAAGTCATGTTACATTTTGATCCTTCTGAGACCTTTGAACTACCTTTTTCCCTTGTAACTTGCAGTTCTTTGCGGGTATTGAAATTATTCTTGTTCGGGCGACCTCTTCAACTCCCTCGTTACCCAGGTTTTTGCCAATTAAAATGTCTTGAACTTCATCATCTTCAGTTATCTGATGGGGATTTGGCTAGAAACCTGTTTTCTGGGTGCCCTTTGCTTGAGAATTTAATCCTGAGAGATTGTGAACTTATAGATATGAAGGTTCTTGATATTACATCTTCTAGTATAAAGTATGTCTCAGTGGAAGATCACCTTATAAATACCCGTGGTTTTAGTGAGTGTTCTGTTAAGATATCTTGTCCAAAGCTGTTATCCTTCAGATATATAGCTCCTATTCCAAGATGTTACCTTTTGGATAATCTCTCACTTTTAGAAAATATATGGTTTGATCCTTCTTTTGATCATGCGACAATGTCTCATCTCGAACTTGGTTACTTCTTGTGTGGAATGCTTAAGGCGGTTCCCAATTTAATTGCACTTAAGTTAGGCCTGGGAACGATTTGGGTGAGCATTTTTACTTTCTTCCTTTTTATATTTTGATAAAAGAAAGATGAAAATATATGTTTTCATTTATAAAATGAATCCTAGCGTGTTTGGGTGTGGTGTTTTCTTGTGTTATATTCCGTACTGCCAGGTCAAATTGTTGATATGTTTCACTGGGAAAATATCCCCAGTTACTAGTTATTGATTCCTTTCTTAATGTCTACTGCTTATTGACAGAGGCTTGAAGAATAAGGTAAATTTTGTTTTGAAAGAAGTGAGAGTAAAATAGAAGTGGAAAGCGAGAACTTATAATCTGTTTTACATACTGTCTTAGTTAGATCAATATAATGATGGAATTCAGGGGTGAAGTTTCTTTGAGTTGAATAAATAGAAAAAATGAAAGACTTTAGCTATCTCCTTGCTGGGCATATCTCACTGTAAGATATCAAATTGCTAAGGTAGGTAGTTAATTGAGCTTATTGAGCTATATCTGTACAACTTGACTGGACGCAAACAACGTCTGCAGCGTGTCTTCGTCTTGCTCTTTCTCTTCTCCTTGCCATGGTTTCCCTTTGTAAATTTTTTCCTCTGCATGGGGTGTTGTCATTATCTTAATAGTGGCCCGGACAATAGGCTCTCTGTTTATCTCATATAGTTCAATAATCAGATTTTTTTCACTATTAGTTAGGGTAAGCATCATTAATTTGCATCAACTTCTGAAGTCACGAAATATTTAATGGTCATAGTTGCTTTACAATTGTTTACTGTACTTCCCAATAACATTGTTCCGTTTTAGTACCTTTTTACAGATACTCGTACCATTGATTTTTCTTTTTAGGTAGTATACGTATTATCTTTTTAATTGGAATCACAAGAATTTTTCCCTAATTGCCCAAATTTGTATCTTACTTAACTTTGTACAAGCTATTGGGATTATCTATACATAGAAACGCAAACCAATACTATGAAATTAGTTCATACATGATCTATAGACCAACCTGTTTTCTATGAGATATAGAACTGCTCATCCCTTCAAATTTCCAATGCATATTATTTTCAAATTTTGAGAGCATTTTGTGGATGTACACAATCAAGGTGTCTATTCTGAATAGAAAAATCTCGCATATGTTTGTAAATATCTAAAATAAATTATAGGAGTAAGGTATCCTAATTTTTTTCTGCCTATGAAATATTTTTGTGGATACTATAGGTACGTAATTGAAATATATTTTGTTTCACTTGGTTTTCTGATTTATTTGTTTTTGTTTTTCCTACAGGCCCTCAACGATGTCCATAAGGAAGTTACATGGAGCCTTTGTTTGTTTCATGAACTGAAGTGCTTAAACTTGTGGCTTAGGATTGATGAGGTCTGTATGCATGTTATGATCATGTTGCTCAAGAATTCTCCTAAGGTAGAGGCGCTTAATCTATATTGCGATGAGGTAATATTTTTATTGGCTTTTAGTTTCGAGGAGATTCTTTTTTCATTGTTTCTCTTTGTTTGAAGTAAATAAAGGGATCCAGAAAAGTTGGGCAAGTTCAAAAAAATTATAGATGCTTCTAATGATTTAGAAATGGAAACATGCATATGAAATGATACTTACATTTTGAGGTTAGGGATCCCTTAATCAACTATGCCAATGTCAATCTCCGTGTCTGTCAATGGTGTGAAGATTACACAACAGAGAAGAGAAACAAGAGGAAAATTAAGTACATAATCATAGTGTTCTACTAAATTCATTTTGCAACATGTCATTTTGGACATCGACGCCAGGATTATCGTTATATGTATGATCTTTATGCTAAAAGAACCAAATTGACATTTTCATAATTTGCTCCAAATTAAATTGCCTGCAATAAGCTTCTCCCTCTCATGCAATTTTGAATGACACAGTTAGTACGCAATTGACGTTAATTATAGGTTCAGACAAACACACCCCAATCTTTGCTAGACAGGTTTTATCTTATGTGAAATGAGAGAATATCAAAATTCTCTATTGATCAACTTTTACTTCCACTTAACTCCCTCTATCGCTACGTCCTGCGTATACGTTTAGAAATTTTTTTTTGCCTATATTGATTGCATTTTCTTCCTCATTATCATCAGATATATGAAGAATGTGGGGTTTTTAAATATGACGACTGCAGCAGAATCACGTTCTTAACATCTCATTTGAAGTATGTTCGACTGATTAGTTTCAAGGGTCACGAGTATGAGATGGAGTTCGTAAGGTTTTTGTTGGAGAATGGACTTGTACTGGAGAAACTTATCATCATTTGTGAGGATACTGAGACCATAGCTGAAATAACCGAGGAAGTCATGAGGTTTACTAGATCATCTTCCTCCATTGTGGTAACAATTCTCACAACCAATTGTCATTCTACATGGTTTAGCTTATAACAGAACACAATTATTGATTGCTGGTTAGAAATTTGGTCTGATAACTTTTGATAGAAATAGTGCTGGAGGATTACCTACTATTGGGTATTGTTCTTTGTTGATAAGTCAATTTCTTTTGTGCTGATTTACAAGCTTCTGGGAATTTTTTGATGTATAAATTATCGATAATGAACTGAAGAACTCATGTTAGAGCATAATGAACTATTTGGTGCCAGTTCCTTTGCCTTTTTCTTTCTGGGTGAGGCCAAAGATGAAAAACTGGGTAGCTTTTGTACCTGTAACTGAGTATCAGAGGTAGAAGAGGATAATGAATGCTTTAAGATTTTAGGTTTCAGCAGCCAATGAAGAACTTCAAACTGCAACTTGGAAACTCCAATTTGGACTTGTTATGTTGTAATTTGATGTTCTCTTAGCCACAGTTTTGTTACGTTCTGACAATTCTTTCATGCCACAAAAGTAGCATTATTATTGGTTTGGATCGTCTGTAACATTCTTAGTTTTGTATATTTTATTAATAAAACCTACAAGGAATGTTACAAAAAATGTTACAAAAAAATGTTACGAGAGGATGTTGAGTGCATTATTATGACATTTATTTTTTTATTTTTATATTTTCATCATTACTTTTCCACTTCTGCTGATTAGTAGTACGTTTACTTTTCTACTTCTGATGGTTAGCCTTGTTACTACTTTTCCACTTCTAGTCGTTAGTAGTATTTTTACTTCTTTAATGATTTCTCCAAATACATTTGTATCTAGATGAATTTCAACGTCTAGTATTCATAAAACAAGTAGTTATTTCTAGTAATATCAAGAGTTATCAACTAAAATTTTGCAAGGTTAAGCAAAAATATAAAATAAACAAATGACCTTATCTGAAAAATACAGTTCAGTTGGTTAAAGTTTTACACCTTTATCAAAACTAGAGAATGAAGATATATATATATATATATACACACATAAAAGATGATATTAAGAAGACGAGGTAAAATATGTAAAAAATATCATTCACCCTTCGTCTTTCATCTTAATCTATATTTATAAGCTTAAAGGTCATTATTTTTTTTAATGAAAATTAAAGATTATTACTTCACATTGTATTTATAGAGTGAAGGATACATATGTTTCATAGTGGGGTAAAGAGAGTTAAATGAGAGGCAATATATGTAGTGATATGAGTTATATGGACATCCACTATTTTATTCATAATAGATTTTAGTATTTTGATTGGTTTTTCGCTTGAAAAATGATTGTTTTTAATTTAATTTTAGTTAATTTCAAATGAGCGGAGGAAAATGTATAATTTAAAAAACGTACTATTTATTTTTCATTTCAAGTTTAAAATATATTAAATAAAATCAATAATTAAACAATAGTATAAAATATATTAAAAAAAATTAATTAAACTACTTAAATAAAATTAATAATTAAAAAAATTTAAAAAACAGTTTTGGCGGTAGGTATTAGTATGAACACCGAGTATTTTGTGTCAGGCCTTGGCGCAAAGCAGTCCATGTCCGCGTTAATGTCTAATTTTTTATATTTTGGTGTATTTTTAAAATTTTTAAATCGATAAAAATATAAATAAATGAGTTATTAATTTTTTTTGATTTTTAATAATCAGATTTGAATAGGCTAGTGTTTGAGGTCTTAGGACACAGAAAAACATTAGAGGAAAAGGAGGTTAAAATTTTTTTTTTTTGATGAAAATAAAAAATTTCCGCCCGTAAATTACGCGTGCCCCCCATCCGAATTGGCGCGGGAATATTTTCGTTAACAGCAGTTTTAAAACCTATTTTCACTTTGAAATTTAGACGCTTTTCTTTTGAGTTTATTGTCCAAATGGCCACAGCAGCGCGTTGGGAAGATGATGGCGATTGGGAGCTCATCAATGATGACGGGTTTGTCTACAAGCGCAGGAAGCGCTCCTGCCCGGACCCCACTATTGCCGCTTCCACCTCAGCACCGCCGCCGCCAGATCCGGCGGTGGAAGAGAGGAACCTTCGCCAGCGGAAGAAATCTGTTCTGCTTAAGCTCAAAGAAAGGTTCCAAAAAGAGATCCTTCAGTGGGAACATTTATCGAACACATTAAGTGAGATGCAAAAAAAAAGCCCAAATTGCTCAGCCGCAAATGCCGCAGAATCACGCCGCGTCAGTTTCTTCTCTCCTGCCAGCTGAATCGACGGTTTCCCAATGCCGGGGAATTGTGGATGAACTCCTTTCACAGGTAGTCCTTGGTTTCGTGCCCCCTATAGTATTACAGAGTGTCGATATTTTAGGTTTTGAATCAATTTATATCGATTTTGTAGGCTGAAGCCCAAGAAGCTATAATTCAAGATGTGTCAAACCTCTGTGATATAGTTGACGCCTTGTGCAGTGCAAAAGAAGATAGGTTTAAGCAATCGTTCTTTGAACTGCCAATATGGGAGTCGCCACGCCAGATAATCTCTTCTTTATGCGATGAGTGAGTTTGTTGTAACCATCAATTAATCACCTTGGAGTTGGAAAACTCCAGAATTGTGAAGTGAAATTAAGCTCATTGGAAGATTGCTGCCTGTTTCCAGGTGTAATTTCTAACGTAACTTAGGTGATATCCTCTGAGATTGCTGTTATAGATGTAGGTGATGGGTTTGTTTGGTAGTTTACCAAACAATTTATCTGAAGGAAAAAATTGTAGAGAACTTTTATGATTAATGTGATTCAGATTGTCCTTCTACACTTAGCTCAATGTTTTGTCAATTTATATGATTATGCATTCCCTGAATGTTTTATTCGCTGTCATGTGTATGATGAAAGAAGATGGTGCTGAGAGTTCGATGTTTATACTTTAGAGAAAAAAGGAAAATAAAATGATTCTATTCTACTTGATAGGTCTTGGCATCACTGTCTTCAACTTTCGAATTGTTGGTACTCTTATCTGCCACATTCATTTTGCTAAATTTACATTTTGATTCAGTTCCTTCGCTTACAAATTTGTTTAGTTTTCTTGTAATGGTTCTGTCGGGTATTAACCTTTTGGAGATTTTGTAAATGTATGCCAAAGAGAGGTGTTTTTGCTAGAGATGCGATAGTATCTCAATGAATTAAACATTGTGAAGTTCAGAGCTTTAGATCCACAAAGTTCGTGGATTGAAGGAAATCTGATTGTAGCTAGTGCATTCTACTTAACATTTAGATGGCATTACCTGCTAGAAAAAGTCATCTATATTATACTCTTGTAAGCCTTTGAAAATACTCTCGTAGACATAGCTAGATGCTTTTGGTAGGTGGATTGCTGACCAATTTGTATGTATGAAAATGGCGAAAAAAGTTCACAGTTGATGTTGATAAAGATCGCCTTTTTACAGCACTAAATGCACCAATTTTGGTATTAATTGATAACTATATGTACGGAGGTTCTTTTAGTCTTTAAAAAGTAAACTGTAAATTGGAAGGAGGAAGCCGTTATACTTTGATATCTTATCTCTAGAAAAGTTGACATTGTTTTGAGAGTTTTCTGCTGGCTTTAGTTCTCAATTATTGTAATTCTGTATTTGGCATTTTACCGTGCAGAGTTTCAAATCTATTCAGTTTTCAGGAGAACCTGGAAGATTCAACGTCAATGTTTTTCTGGAATCATGAGAAACCTTGTTCCGCAACTTTACTCATAGAACTATGAAAGGGCTTAGTATTGTGTACCAGGGACTGCTATTGAATTTTATTATGTCTCAGACTTAGGTAATAGGTTTAACAAATGCTTCATACCTCTTTTTAGAAATTACTATTCTGATATGATCAAGTTTGATGTAGAAGGGCTTTCAGGAGGAATGTGCATTATGGGACAACTGCCATCTTATTGGAATCTGCTGAACTGAGTTCGGTAAGAAGTTAGCTCATGATCAAGGTAAGTCCGTCCTATATCCACCCCTTTTCTACTTAAGTTTATTCCAGAATGTGTAGTGCAAGTATATATTGGGAAAATCTTAAAATTAATTGCTGAGTACCATAAAGGCCCTCAGCTGTATAATTCAAAGATTCTTGCTTCGTGAGCTTCCATTTCCATTTTCATCTCCTGTGAATCAAAGAAACACTTTATGCCAAGTTGAGAAATTTCAAAATAGAGATAGAAATTTGTACAAAAACGGTTGAAATCCTACAGAGAAAGACATAAGCTTTAGCGGATGTCCCGACCTTCCATTTCCATTTTCATCTCCCTTGAATTGTGATATGAGCTCCCTTGTGTTGAAGAACTCAAAAGTTTGCCCAAGATTTGCCTCCTATGAATGAGGTCTTTTGTCAAAATCTCCCTCAAACAAACCTAGCAAGAATACGAGACCTTTTGAAAAATTGATTCTAACATTTCCCCTATAATGAATCAACAAAGAGTAAAGACTCTTCACCTATTCATTACCTAAGAGAGACCCAACTACAAGCAACAACTACGAGAATGTAGCCACCTTTTGTAGACATAGATGATCTTGAACCCTTGAAAATCACATTCAAGGATCCATGTTCAGTCTAGTTAGGTGATCACTCCTAGTAGAAGAGAGAAGGAAAAGAAAATCTAAGAACCCTAGGTAAACACTCCATAAGCATGGATGCAAATTTCTTTCAAATATCATTCATCTTGAAGATGACAATAAGTAAGAAGTATTTATAGGTTCCCTTCTCCCTAAACCCAACCTTAGCTATTAGGATGGCTCCTAAGTATGTTTAGGGCTTTAAACCACTTAATTACGAGCCAAAATGTGAAAAAAAAAAAAAATGAAATTAGGGGTCCAAATCATCAAATAAACAAAACAGGGACAGGCCGGATCCGGTGCCTGTTTTAACTGAACAGGCACCGTTTTCTCCTTTGCCAAGCGATCCAGAAGCGTGCTGTGGCCGTTAGCTCTTCTCCTACTGAGGCCGGCACTTCAGGGCACCCTGTGCCTAGCTGGCATGCGGAATCCGATGCTGGTTCCAACATATTCGGCGGCAGTTTTTTGCAATTTCTTCCTTGTTGAGTTTTGTTGGCTTCGAGCTTCTACTTGGTAACCTTTTCCCTCTTTATGACTTGTATGATTCCCAAACAACTTAAGAGTCCTTTGAATCAACCTCCAAGCCTTCACTAATGATCCAAAACAATTCATTTGAAGCTCTTTCCATTGATGCAATAAACTCTTCTATCATTCTTGATACTCTATCTATGAATTTGAATCTTCATGGGTTCTTTCGATTTATCCGTTGTCCGGATCATATCAAATGGAAGAAATACAAAAAAAAAAAAAGAAACCCCTGAAGATGGAAAGATTACTAGAATCCAATAATTAATGTTATAAGAAAACGATTCATTAAAGAGATAATAATTGCAAAAATTATTAACACCACATATGATGCTAAAGTTCCATACCTTGTTTAGGAGTTCCTTAATTTCTTCTCTTGTATGTTGCTTTTCTCCTTATCTTGTATGATGCAAAAGTTCCGCATTTTGTTAATGAATAGAGTCCCTTCTTTCTTCTCTTGTATGTCATATTTCTTCCTTATCTTGTACAGTACTAGAATCCTTCGCCCTGTTTTTTCTGATAACTCGGTATCTGAAAGTCATCGACTAATTCGGGAGGGATTGGAGGGCACAAGACCCTCAACATAAGCACAAGGCTGGCATGCGACGTTAAACCTCTCCCTGGGTAAATCAAACTCAAGACCTCTCACTTGTAATGCCAGATGGAGGTACTTAAGTGAGGAGGGTCTCGCCATTGGACCTAACACATCTTGTCCTTTGCCCTGTTTTTCAGAATGGACGTTCTTAATTCATACACTCACCAATAACCCAAAGAGAAATATGAGAAAAGTTAGTAAAGAGTTTTTACGGCACAATTCAAAAAAAAAGATTCCAACAAAAAATTGCTTCTACAACCTCGAAAGGGAATTTCTAGATCTCGCATTTACTTTAAGTGTGGGAATACGATAATCTCTTGCATTGGACGAATTTTGAAGTCGACACTTGAATAAAAGAAAGATCCGTCTCACCTAATCCGCCGTATCCGTAGGAACATTTAGTTTTGAAGTAAGATCAGGTGATCATTATAGTCACGTAAAAATGAGCTTCATACATCAAAGAAGAACAACTATATTAGCAAATTTATTTTTTATCCTTTAAGCTAGCAATAATTGTTTTCTTGGGTATTTTTTATTTAAAGTTGAGTTATTGTATCTTCTACATCCCTTCTATCCATGTAGTCTCAATCAAACTCAATTCAAATTCATTGGGAAATTCTTGCCATTGAACCAACATCTCTTTTCTTGAGTATTTCAAGTTTAATATTTGATCCTATAAAGAAACAATTAACACATAGCTACAAAAAGATAAGAGTGTCAATTTGGAGGGTGAAAATAAATAACATTGTGTAAAATTAGTGCTATTTATTCTGTATTTGAAACTTTTTTAGGGCTATAGAAGATGAAAGAGGATTCATGGCTTATAGAATACTCACAAGAAACTAAAAGGCAATAAAAAATATTGAGGCTGAAAGGACATTTGAACTAGGAGAAAAAAAGAATCAATACAAAGAATTATTTCTTTTCTATAGCTTTGTATATAAAAGTAGTAAAAGGATAATAAATTGATAATAGTATATAAAGAATTAGAAAAATGATAACAAAATTTAGAATAATAAATAAAGATATGGAGCATGATAAAGAAAAATTAATATTTTAAATGAAATTCATTCAAAAACAAAAAAGAAAAGAAAGAGAACCTGAAGTTAGAAAGATTATTAAGATCCAATAATTAATATGGTAAGAAAACATTTCATTAAAGAGATAATAATAGCGAAAAGTATTAATACCACATTTGGTGCTAAAGTTCCTCACCTTGTTTAGGAAGCGCTAATTAAATTATTCTCATGTATGTTGCTTTTCTCCTTCTCTTGTATGATGTAAAAGCTGCTCACCTTGTTTATGAGCGAGCCCCTTCTTTCTTCTCCTGTATGTGGCTTTTCTTCCATACCTTGTATGGTATTAAATTTCCTCACCTTGTTTATAAGCGAGCCCCTTCTTTCTTCTCTTGTATGTGGCTTTTCTTCTTTATCTTGTATGGTACTAAAATAGTTCACCCTACGTATTAGAAGAGAAATTCTTGTTTCATACACTCACCAGTAACCCTAAGAGAAATACCAGAAAAGTTATTAACGGGTTTTTGGAACATTGAGTTTTAAAGTAAGATCATGTGATCATCATAGTCACCTACACATGAGATTCACACATCAAAGAAAAAAACCTATATAGGCAAATTTATTAGCTTCATACATCAAAGAAAAACATGTATATAGGCCAACTTATTTTAAATACTTTAAGCTAGTTATAAGTTTTTTCCTTGGATATTTTTATTCAAAGTTGAGTTTTTGTGTCTTCTACATTCATTATATCCATGTAGTCTCAATCAAACTCAAATTCTAATTCATTCGGAATATTCTTGCCCTTAAGCCTATATCTTTTTTCTTGAGTATTTGAAATTTAATGTTGGATCCTATAAAAGAATAATTAGTGCGTAGCTACAAAAAGATAGAGTGCATATTTGGAGGGTAAAAATTATAAATTAAATAACTTTGTGTAAAATTAGTGCATTTTTTCTCTGTTTGATACTTTTTTCATGCTATAGAAGGTGAAAGAGGATTCATGGCTTACAGAATATACTCACAAGAAACTAAAGGCACAATAAAAGATGTTGAGGTTGAAAGGAGATTTGAACTAGGAGACAAAAGAGAATCACTACGAATAATTATTTATTTTTTATAGTTTTGTATATAAAAGTAGTAAAAGGATAATAAAATTGATATTAGTGTATAAAGAATTAGAAAAATGATTATAAAATTAAGAATAATAAATAAAGAAATGGTGCATGGTAAAGAAAAATTGATGTTTTAAATGAAATTCATTAAAGAAAAAACCCTGAAGTTAGAAAGATTTTTAAGATCCAATAATTAATATGATAAGAAACGTTTCATTAAAGAGATAATAAAAACGAAAAATATTAATACCACATTTGGTGCTAAAGTTCCTCACCTTGTTTAGGAAATGCTAATTAAATTATTCTCATGTATGTTGCTTTTCTCCTCTTGTATGATGCAAAAGCCCCTCACCTTGTTTATGAGCGAGCCCCTTCTTTCTTCTCTTGTATGTGGCTTTTCTTCAATATCGTGTATGGTACTAAAATTCCTCACCTTGTTTATAAGCGAGCCTCTTCTTTCTTCTCTTATATGTGGCTTGTCTTACTTGTATGGTACTAAAATATTTCACCCTATTATCAGAAGAGAAGTTCTTGTTACATACACTCACTATCCATATTTACATAAAGGAAGTTTTTAGATGGCAATAAAGGAAGGTTGGAGCCATCCATCCCTGATCCATTTAGTGAACATCCTTGAGTACACAACTTGAGAGGGATGATATCTCTTCCGTGCAAGATTAAGTAGACGGTGGAAAAGCTGCCAACTTGTTGGCTGTAAATGAGAACCATGAGCATAATATCAATTCCGGTGAAGCAGGTGAAGATTTTGGACCGCTATCATAGGAGATTTCTTTAGTATAAGTTTTTAACTATTATATAGTTAAAAATGATTTTTCTGTTGGTTCCAAAGTAGATGATGGTTACAAATTGAATGGCTTATTCGCAACTGAGGGTGGTGCGCTGCGGGAGGATTTCCCCAAAATTGAATTATATCTGAAGACGCACCACAGTGAATTCCGACATCTTCACTGCTTTCTGGTACAACAGGTAAGTTCCTCAGATGTTATATATATATATATATATAAATACCCACAAAGATATACTTTCACATGGCTTTCCTCTTGTTGATTGTCGTCATACGTGTTGCTTAATATACATTCATTTATCATTTTTGTAATGCTTTTGAAGGCACATTCATAATAGTTTGTTTCATATCCTTGATTGCTTTACTGAGCACACAAGCAATGTAAGGTTCACAATATAGCTACAATTTCAGGTACTATGCCTGGGACCTTAAAAGAGAAGACAGCCAAGCTGAAATTTAAATTTGGAGGGTGAAAATAATAAATAGAGTATAAATATAGAGTGTAAAATTTGAGGGTGAAAATAATAAATAAAATAATGTTGTGCAAAATTAGTGCAGTTTTTCTCTGTTTTAAACTTTTTTCAGGATATAGAAGATCAAAGAGGGTTCATAGCTTATAGAATACTCACAAGAAACCAAATGTAAAAAATATTGAAGTTGAAAAGAGTTTTGAATTGAGAGATAAAAGAGCATCCAAACAAAGAAATATTTCTTTTCTATAGCTTTGTCTATAAAATTAGTAAAAGGATATAAAGAGTTAGAAAAATGATAATAAAATTGAGAATAATAAATAAAGTAAAAATTAGAACAGTTAGTAAATAGTGTTTTGGAACATTAAGTTTGGAAGGAAGATCAGGTGATCGTGATGACATGAACTTCATACATCAATTAAGAACAACTATATAGCCAAATTTATGTTCATACTTTAAGCTAGTAATAATTGTTTCCTTGGTATTTTTATTCAAAGTTGGGTTATTGTGTCTTCTACATTCCTTGTATCTATGTAATCTCAATCAAACTGAAATTCAAATTCATTGGGAATATTCTTGTCCTTGAAGAAATATCTTTTTTCTTTATCACTTCAAATTTAATGTTCGATATTATAAAGGAACAAATAATGTGTGGCTAGAAAAAGATAACAGTGTAGATTTGGAGGGTAAAAATGATAAATGGAATAACGTTGTGCAAAATTCGTGCCGTTTATTCTCTGTTTGAAACTGTTTTTCGGGCTATTGAAGATCAAAGGGTATTTATAGTTTAAAGAATACTCACAAGTAACTAAAATGCAATAAAAAATGTTGAGGCTGAAGGGAGATTTGAACTAGGAGTTAAAAGAGAGTCAAAACGAAGAATTATTTCTTTTCTATAACATTGTATATAAAAATAGTGAAAGGATAATAAAATCGATAATACTATATAAGGAATTATAAAAATGATAATAAAATTGAGAATAATAAATAAAGAAATGGTGCATGATTCCGAAACATTGATTTTTAAATGAAATTCATCCTAAAAAAAACCTGAAGTTAGAAGGATTATTAGGATCCAATAATTAATATGAAAAGAAAATGTTTCATTAAAAAGATAATAATAGCAATAAATTTTAATATCACATATGGTGCTAAAGATCCTCACCTTGTTTTAGGAGCCCTTTCTTAATTTCTTCTCTTGAATGTGGCTTTTCTCCTTAACTTGTATGATGCCAAAAAATTGGGTTTTAAAATGAAATTCATCCTAAAAAAAACCCTGAAATTGTAGCTATATTGTGAATCTTATATTGCTAGTGTGCTCAGTAAAGCAATCAAGGACATGAAACAAACTATTTTGGATGTGCTTTCAAAAGCATTACAAAAATGATAAATGAATGTATATTAAGCTATGAAAGTTATTTATGAAATGGTGCATGATTTCACAAGCATTACAAAAATGATAAATGAATGTATATTTACGAGGAAGCTCCTTCTTTTTTTTTTGATCTAAATGTAAATGATGTATAGATCAAAAGAGGATGTACAAATACACGCGGGTATACCCACGGCTTTAACAAAGAGGGACTCCCTCAAAGGGCCTCAAGCAGCGTACGGCTTCTAAGACAACAAACAAAACAAGACATATTAGGAAGTCAAAATATGGGGGTACAAGGCATAAATAATCCTATACACCTGTATTTTGATTTTCCTAACAATCTGTTGGCTATCGGGGTTACAACCTTCAAAAATCTTCTGATTCCTACACTTCCATAAGTAATAGACTGTGGCCACAAAGCAAAGGTGCCTCCAATTGCATTTCCAAGATGTTCCTCCATTACTCTTCCGGAGCCATTTGAGGGTACTCTGGAATGTAGATGTTCTTCTCAACAGCCCTGCCCATTCTCTAACCTGTGCCCATACCTCGTTTGTGAACTTGCAAGTGAAATAAAGATGGTCCATAAAAAATGAATCGAGGTGCGAGAGAGATGCTCTCGGGTATGTGTGTGCGATTGTGTGTGCGATTACACACAGTAGCCGCATGCTAGCCTCGGCTGAATCGGTTCTTTGCAAATTTGATCTTCGGTTGGTTGTTTGCTGTAGTATCGGATTGTTAGTGAAGTATTTCTTGCTTAATTTCACAAATTCTGTAGTGGATTTGAGTTATTTGAGCTGGGCAGTAGCTGACTTCGAGGCTGGTAAAGCTCCAAAGGTGGGGGGGTTACCCCTTGCCGGAGGTTAAAGGAGGCAGCAGGAGGAGTGTTCGGGGAGGTTAACCTCACTCGGCATTCCAGAATTTCAATTTCCTTTAGCAATTTTCGGGCAGACCGGCTGGCGCGACTGTACGGACAGGGCCAGCGAGAGGAAAGATTGTCACTTTAGCTGATTGTGTAAGAGTTAGGGGGTACTGCATTGGGGTTTTACTGCCGGGAGGAGGGCGAACCTGGCCGTACAGCCTGATTGGCTCCATTTTTTCGTGGTAAGCTGGGCTAACTTTGAGCCACTCATACAGGTATTTTGGTTGGCCTATTCTTGTTAATTCAGCTCTTAAGTTTGTTTAGTGAGTTGGTGTTAGTTGTTCTTCTTGGAACCTTGCCGGTTTCCGTCTTGTGAATTCCAGTTATTGTATTGCTTTACCCTTGCCGGGTTATTGCTGTTTGTTGCCTTTGAACCTTGCCGGTTCTTTATTGTTGTGTTGTGAGACCTTGCTGGTCACTTGTGATTGAGTTGGGGCTGTGTTGCCTGATTTGTGTTGTGGAGTTACTGTTTGTGGGGAGCTATTGTGGGTTGTATTTCGGACGAACGGAGATGGCTAAGCAAAAATTCACTAAGCTGGATTTGAGCAAGGTCAGTGGTGCACCCCAGGAAGGGAAAATGCCTGAGGGTAACTATGACACTTCGGTGGTGCCAGAAACTTCAGCTTCGGCCTCGGCCAACCTGCCTTCTAAGGGGATTGCTCCACAGAATCCACAGGAAGAGGGCCAGTCCAAGGAAAGAGTAAAACAGGCCAATGAGGAGGTGAATCCTAAGGCACAACCTCGGAAGTCCTTTGCTTCCTTATTTCAGGATAATAGGAATCCTTCCAAAGGCTTGTCACTTGCTAAGTTCAACAATGAAAATGGTGTGGTGGATGTCCGTATGGAAGAGTTGGACAATGTAGTATCTACTTGGGGGTTTGCTTTGATTGGGTATGTGGCTGGTGGGTTTCCAGGCATTGAAGCTGTGAAACGGCTAACAAGTTCTTGGAAGGTGCCCCATAAGTTCTATGTCCATAAGTCCGGCTGGTTGGTGTTTCGGTTTGAGATTTTTGAGGATAGAGATCAGGTATTGCAAGGAGGTCCCTACCTTATCTATGGGAGGCCATTGATTCTTAAAGAGATGCCACAATTGTTTGAGTTTGGTCCTTGTACGCTCTCGGTAATTCCTGTGTGGATCACCCTCCCTGGCCTACCGCTTGATATGTGGAATGCAAGGATACTTGGGAAAATATGCTCGGAAGTGGGAGAACCAATTTGTACTGATGACTTAACTTGTAGAAAGGAGAGAATCTCTTATGCTAGAGTGTTAGTCAATGTGGACTTGGCTAAAGATCTTACAACGGAGGTGAAGATAAGTTTACCGAATGGGAAGATGCGTATGCAATATGTTTCCTATGAGAACTTGCCCAAGTTTTGCTCGGTGTGCAAGATTGTTGGCCATTCTTTTGAGAACTGCTTTCACAACCCTAAGAATAAGAAGGATTTGGGGCAGAAGACTTCGGTGAAGAAAGGGCATAACCAGCATCCAGGAGAAGGGGGCAGTGTCACGGCTGAGGCAGGGCAGACTGGGACGGACGCTAGAGATGCCAAAGGCATGGCTGTTCAGTGTGTAGGTCCGATTTCAGAAGGGAATAAGAATGCAGCTGGGGAGTCCACCGATAGGCATAACTCGGTTCCGAAGATGCAGTCTTCTAAGTCAGTTACTGGGAGGGAGGCTGATTCAGGCAAGGTAGGAGCTTTGGTCTCAGCCAATGCTACTCATACAGCAGGGTTAGAGGCAGTCAGGCAGCCAGCAGTGGGTTTGGAAGAAAATTCCAGTGTTCGGGGTGTTGATTCAGAGGTACTACAGGCAGGCATCACCACCCGGAGGACTAGGGGTGGGGGAGTTTATCATAGGCGGAGTAAATCTCTTGGGGATAGAGGTGTTGTGGTGCATTTTCCTCTTGACAACCCTGATGGGGAGGCCTCGGATTCAGTCCGGAAAAAAGAACAACTCGAAGGGGTGGTGGGGAAAATTGAGGAGCCGAGGGCAGAGGCTAACACTTGTGTGAAGGAGAAAATTTCAGCGGAGGGAAAACCGGCCTTGAAACGGATCACCCCCACACCAGTGATCAAGGAGGTAAAGAAGGCAACTGCGAAGGAGAAAGGGAAGATGGTCCAAGGCAAGAGTGAAGGGATTGTGGCTGCTGAGCGAAGGAAGGGGGGAGGAGTCCACATTGTTTAATCATGCAGATAGGTTGGTGGAATATTCGAGGGTTCTCTAAAGCCCTCAAGCACAAAATTGTATATAGTTTTTTGAAGGACCATGGGTTGGCACTTTTTGCTCTTCTTGAAACAAAGCTGGATGATGGAAGGTTATATGATATTATGAAATGGAAGTTTCCACAGTGGAAGGTGGCACACAATTTTGGTGAACATGAAGCTGGACGGATGGTGGTTCTTTGGAGCCCAATGATGGTAGGGGTGGAATTGTTGGGGTCTTTTGATCAAGTTATGCATTTGAGGGTAACTTGTAAGACTTCATCTAAAGTGTTTTTTGTGTCTTTTGTGTATGGGTTACATTCGGTAGTAACCCGAAGACCGCTATGGGAGTTACTCACAGCCTTCGGTGGGAATGGCAGGCAACCGTGGTTGGTATTGGGTGACTTCAACAACATTTTGGAATTGGATGACCGGACTGGGGGTGTTAAGCCAAAACCATATGAGGTGGGTGATTTTCAGAATTGCTGTATGGACTTGGGGTTAACAGATATTGCCTATAAAGGGGCTCGGTATACTTGGAGTAGTGGGCATATTTGGTCCAAAATAGATAGGGCTATGTGTAATCAACGTTGGCTAATGGAAGGTAACTATGCCTTGGCAGATTTTCAGCCACCGGGACGTGCTTCTGATCACTCTCCCTGTGTGGTGCACTTATTGGAACCGCAAGGTAAAATAAAGCCGGGATTCATGTTCTTCAACATGTGGGCAGATCATGCAGAATTCCCAAGATTGATGGAACAGGAATGGGATAAGGAGATCCAAGGCACTGTACAGTTTCGGATTTGTAGGAAACTGAAACTGCTTAAGAGCAGATTTCGGTCTCTTAATAGACTGGAATACTCTCACATTGCTGATAAAGCTAAGAAGGCTAGGGATGAACTGAAATTGAACCAGGTACTCCTGCATGACAACCCGGGGATACTCAGTTGCGGGAATTGGTGAAGAATTTACAGCAGAAGGCAGTCTTCCTCACTGAGGCGGAGAGGAAGTTTTGTGCACAAAAGACTAAAACGGAATTCCTACTCAAAGGTGACAAGGGCACCAAGCTCTTTCATTCTTTGGTTAAGAGGAATGTCAGGAGGAACCACATACCGGCTCTAATCCGGGCAGATGGCTCTACTACTACATCTTTGGAGGAAGTTAAGCAAGAATTTCTACAATTCTATGTAGACCTTTTGGGAACCCATGAGGACACAGAACCATTGGATGCTATTGTTATGGAGGAAGGGCCAAAGTTATCTTGGCAGCATAGGGAGGAACTGGTGAAGGCATTCTCTAGGGAGGATATAAAGGAAGCTTGTTTGATATAGGAAATGAGAAGTCACCAGGCCCGGATGGCTTCACATCTTATTTCTTCAAGAAGGCTTGGAATGTAGTGGGAGATGACTTTTGCCAAGCAGTTGGGGAGTTTTTCAGGACGGGCAAATTGCTGAAACAGATCAACCATTGCATTATTTCTCTGATTCCTAAATCCAAGATGGCTACAAGAGTGGGGGAGTTTAGACCAATTTCATGTTGTAATGTGCTCTACAAGGTCATTACTAAGTTGATGGCTGATAGATTGGGGAAGGTGCTACCGGATTTGATTGACAAGGCACAGTCGGCATTTGTTAAAGGTAGAAGCATGGTTGAAAATATTCATTTGGCACAGGAAATTATGAGGGGGTATTGTAGAAAGCGGACTACTCCAAAGTGCACTCTTAAGATAGATATCAGGGAAGGCTTATGATACTATCTCTTGGCGGTTTCTACAAGAGGTGCTTCAACTGCTAGACTTCCCGGGTGTTTTTATTGGATGGATTATGGCTTGTGTCACTTCTCCTTCTTTCTCTTTAAGGATTAATGGTGACATTGTTGGCTTTTTCAAAGGGAAGAGGGGCTTGAGACAAGGAGATCCTATGTCCCCTTGTTTGTTTGTCCTGTCTAGGAGCCTGAACCGTATGACTAGAAGGTATAGGAGGTGTGGATTTAACTTCCATGCCAAATGTCAGCAGAATCGAATCTCTCATCTTGCATTTGCGGATGACCTTATGATCTTTACAAGGGGGGATTCTTCTTCGGTTGGCATGGTGTGCCAAGTGGTGGATAATTTTGGTAAAGTCTCGGGGCTGAAAGCACATGCACTAAAGTCCAACATTTTCTTGGCTGGAGTGGAAGAACAGGAGAAAGTGCATATTTTGCTGACCACGGGTTTCATGAAGGGAAGATTGCCATTCAGATATTTGGGGGTGCCTCTTTCGGGGGAATTCCTAAAGCTGGATGACTACAACCCGCTGCTGGAAAAGGTAGCTTCTACTTTGGGATCTTGGGCTGGCCTCAATTTGTCTTATGCAGGCAAGGTTGAAGTGATAAAATCAGTAATTCAGGGTATCCATACCCACGGCTTTAACAAAGAGGGACTCCCTCAAAGGGCCTCAAGCAGCGTACGGCTTCTAAGACAACAAACAAAATTGTTAAAGCCGTAGGATTGGATACCCTGAATTACTGATTTTATCACTTCAACCTTGCCTGCATAAGACAAATTGAGGCCAGCCCAAGATCCCAAAGTAGAAGCTACCTTTTCCAGCAGCGGGTTGTAGTCATCCAGCTTTAGGAATTCCCCCGAAAGAGGCACCCCCAAATATCTGAATGGCAATCTTCCCTTCATGAAACCCGTGGTCAGCAAAATATGCACTTTCTCCTGTTCTTCCACTCCAGCCAAGAAAATGTTGGACTTTAGTGCATGTGCTTTCAGCCCCGAGACTTTACCAAAATTATCCACCACTTGGCACACCATCCCAACCGAAGAAGAATCCCCCCTTGTAAAGATCATAAGGTCATCCGCAAATGCAAGATGAGAGATTCGATTCTGCTGACATTTAGGAGCGCTTTCTTAAATTCTTCTCTTTTATGTTTCTTTTCTCCTTATTATGTGTGATGCCAAAATCTCTCATCTTGTTTAAGAGCGACCCCCTTCTTTTTTTTTGATCTAAATGTAAATGATGTATAGATCAAAAGAGCATGTACAAATACACGCGGGTATACCCACGGCTTTTACAAAGAGGGACTCCCTCAAAGGGCCTCAAGCAGCGTACTGCTTCTAAGACAACAAACAAAACAAGACATATTAGGAAGTCAAAATATGGGGGTACAAGGCATAAATAATCCTATACACCTGTATTTTGATTTTCCTAACAATCTGTTGGCTATCGGGGTTACAACCTTCAAAAATCTTTTGATTCCTACACTTCCATAAGTAGTAGACTGTGGCCACAAAGCAAAGGTGCCTCCAATTGCATTTCCAAGATGTGCCTCCATTACTCTTCCGGAGCCATTTGAGGGAACTCTGGAATGTAGATGTTCTTCTCAACAGCCCTGCCCATTCTCTAACCTGTGCCCATACCTCGTTTGTGAACTTGCAAGTGAAAAAAAGATGGTCCATTGTCTCCTGGTACTGCCCACACAAAGTACAAAGTGTCTCCATTCCCAGAAAACCAAGTCTGTCTTTAGTCGGCAGCCTGTCCAATACCCCTACCCAGCAAATGAATGAAAACTTTGGTGGGATCACCTTGTTCCAGATAATCTTATGCCAATTGCAAACCCTGTCAATCGGCCTAAAGAAATCATAGGCAGCTGCAGTGTCAAACCGGCCCTTGGAGCTCCAGATTTCCAGAGTGGTTACTGCCTCCTCATAAGTCCCTCGGCCTGTAATCAGCAAGTCCCGAATCTCCAACAATTTCTTCATGAGTGGAGGTAAACCCTTTTTTTATGGGGGGTTAACCAAATCGAGGAGCCTTTTAGGTAGATGTGGTGAATCCACTTACACCATAAAGTGTCTGCCTTCAAGTGAATTTTCCAGAGGGTTTTGGTTAGCAAAGCTAAATTCCAAGCCCTTGTATCCATGAACCCTAATCCTCCTTTGTTCTTCTTCCGACACATATAGCTCCAAGCAACCTTAGCTTTGTTGCCTCCCCATAAAAACCTTCGGCACATAGTAGTGATTTTATCAAGCACTGCTGTCGAAATTGGTATAATCCCTAACCAAAAGCATTGGATACCCTGAATTACTGATTTTATCACTTCAACCTTGCCTGCATAAGACAAATTGAGGCCAGCCCAAGATCCCAAAGTAGAAGCTACCTTTTCCAGCAGCGGGTTGTAGTCAGCCAGCTTTAGGAATTCCCCCGAAAGAGGCACCCCCAAATATCTGAATGGCAATCTTCCCTTCATGAAACCCGTGGTCAGCAGAATATGCTCTTTCTCCTGTTCTTCCACTCCAGCCAAGAAAATGTTGGACTTTAGTGCATGTGCTTTCAGCCCCGAGACTTTACCAAAGTTATCCACCACTTGGCACACCATCCCAACCGAAGAGGAATCCCCCCTTGTAAAGATCATAAGGTCATCCGCAAATGCAAGATGAGAGATTCGATTCTGCTGACATTTGGCATGGAAGTTAAATCCACACCTCCTATACCTTCTAGTCATACGGTTCAGGCTCCTAGACAGATATTCCATGCACAGGACAAACAAACAAGGGGACATAGGATCTCCTTGTCTCAAGCCCCTCTTCCCTTTGAAAAAGCCAACAATGTCCCCATTAATCCTTAAAGAGAAAGAAGGAGAAGTGACACAAGCCATAATCCACCCAATAAAAACATCCGGGAAGTCTAGCAGTTGAAGCACCTCTTGTAGAAACCGCCAAGAGATAGTATCATAAGCCTTCCTGATATCTATCTTAAGAGTGCACTTGGGAGTAGTCCGCTTTCTACAATACCCCCTCATAATTTCCTGTGCCAAATGAATATTTTCAACCATGCTTCTTCCTTGAACAAATGCCGACTGTGCCTTGTCAATCAAATCCGGTAGCACCTTCCCCAATCTATCAGCCATCAGCTTAGTAATGACCTTGTAGAGCACATTACAACATGAAATTGGTCTAAACTCCCCCACTCTTGTAGCCATCTTGGATTTAGGAATCAGAGAAATAATGCAATGGTTGATCTGTTTCAGCAATTTGCCCGTCCTGAAAAACTCCCCAACTGCTCGGCAAAAGTCATCTCCCACTACATTCCAAGCCTTCTTGAAGAAATAAGATGTGAAGCCATCCGGGCCTGGTGACTTCTCATTTCCTATATCAAACAAAGCTGCCTTTATATCCTCCCTAGAGAATTCCTTCACTAGTTCCTCCCTATGCTGCCAAGATAACTTTGGCCCTTCCTCCATAACAATAGCATCCAATGGTTCTGTGTCCTCATGGGTTCCCAAAAGGTCTACATAGAATTGTAGAAATTCTTGCTTAACTTCCTCCAATGATGTAGTAGTAGATCCATCTGCCCGGATTAGAGCCGGTATGTGGTTCCTCCTGACATTCCTCTTAACCAAAGAATGAAAGAGCTTGGTTCCCTTGTCACCTTTGAGTAGGAATTCCGTTTTAGTCTTTTTGTACACAAAACTTCCTCTCCGCCTCAGTGAGGAAGACTGCCTTCTGCTGTAAATTCTTCACCAATTCCCGCAACTGAGTATCCCCCGGGTTGTCATGCAGGAGTACCTGGTTCAACTTCAGTTCATCCCTAGCCTTCTTCGCTCTTTCAGCAATGTGAGAGTATTCCAGTCTATTAAGAGACCGAAATCTGCTCTTAAGCAGTTTCAGTTTCCTACAAATCCGAAACTGTACAGTGCCTTGGATCTCCTTATCCCATTCCTGTTCCATCAATCTTGGGAATTCTGCATGATCTGCCCACATGTTGAAGAACATGAATCCCGGCTTTACATTACCTTGCGGTTCCAATAAGTACACCACACAGGGAGAGTGATCAGAAGCACATCCCGGTGGCTGGAAATCTGCCAAGGCATAGTTACCTTCCATTAGCCAAAGTTGATTACACATAGCCCTATCTATTTTGGACCAAATATGCCCATTACTCCAAGTATACCGAGCCCCTTTATAGGCAATATCTGTTAACCCCAAGTCCATACAGCAATTCTGAAAATCACCCACCTCATAAGGTTTTGGCTTAACACCTCCAGTCCGGTCATCCAATTCCAAAACGTTGTTGAAGTCGCCCAATACCAACCACGGTTGCCTGCCATTCCCACCAAAGGCTGTGAGTAGCTCCCATAGCGGTCTTCGGGTTACTACCGAATGTAACCCATACACAAAAGACACAAAAAACACTTTAGATGAAGTCTTACAAGTTACCCTCAAATGCATAACTTGATCAAAAGACCCCAACAATTCCACCCCTGCCATCATTGGGTTCCAAAGAACCACCATCCGTCCAGCTTCATGTTCATCAAAATTGTGTGCCACCTTCCACTGTGGAAACTTCCATTTCATAATATCATATAACCTTCCATCATCCAGCTTTGTTTCAAGAAGAGCAAAAAGTGCCAACCCATGGTCCTTCAAAAAACTATATACAATTTTGTGCTTGAGGGCTTTAGAGAACCCTCGAATATTCCACCAACCTATCTGCATGATTAAACAATGTGGACTCCTCCCCCCTTCCTTCTCTCAGCAGCCACAATCCCTTCACTCTTGCCTTGGACCATCTTCCCTTTCTCCTTCGCAGTTGCCTTCTTTACCTCCTTGATCCCTGGTGTGGGGGTGATCCGTTTCAAGGCCAGTTTTCCCTCCGTTGAAATTTTCTCCTTCACACAAGTGTTAGCCTCTGCCCCCGGCTCCTCAATTTTCCCCACCACCCCTTTGAGTTGTTCTTTTTTCCGGACTGAATCCGAGGCCTCCCCAGCAGGGTTGTCCAGAGGAAAATGCACCACAACACCTCCATCCCCAAGAGATTTACTCCGCCTATGATAAACTCCCCCATCCCTAGTCCTCCGGGTGGTGATGCCTGCCTGTAGTACCTCTGAATCAACACCCCGAACACTGGAATGTTCTTCCAAACCCACTGCTGGCTGCCTGACTGCCTCTAACCCTGCTGTATGAGTAGCATTGGCTGAGACCGAAGCTCCTACCTTGCCTGAATCAGCCTCCCTCCCAGTACCTGACTTAGGAGACTGCATCTTCAGAACCGAGTTATGCCTATCGGTGGATTCCCCAGCTGCATGCTTATTCCCTTCTGAAATCGGACCTTCACACTGAACAGCCATGCCTTTGGCATCTCTAGCGTCCGTCCCAGTCTGCCCTGCCTCAGCCGTGACCCTGCCACCTTCTCCTGGATGCTGGTTATGACCTTTCTTCACCGAAGTCTTCTGCCCCAAATCCTTCTTATTCTTAGGGTTGTGAAAGCAGTTCTCAAAAGAATGGCCAACAATCTTGCACACCGAGCAAAACTTGGGCAAGTGCTCATAGGAAACATATTGCATACGCATCTTCCCATTCGGTAAACTAATCTTCACCTCCGTTGTAAGATCTTTAGCCAAGTCCACATTGACTAACACTCTAGCATAAGAGATTCTCTCCTTTCTACAAGTTAAGTCATCAGTACAAATTGGTTCTCCCACTTCCGAGCAGAGTTTCCCAAGTATCCTTGCATTCCACATATCAAGCGGTAGGCCAGGGAGAGTGATCCACACAGGAATAACCGAGAGCGTACAAGGACCAAACTCAAACAATTGTGGCATCTCTTTAAGAATCAATGGCCTCCCATAGATAAGGTAGGGACCTCCTTGCAATACCTGATCTCTATCCTCAAAAATCTCAAACCGAAACACCAACCAGCCGGACTTATGGACATAGAACTTATGAGGCACCTTCCAAGAACTTGTTAGCCGTTTCACAGCTTCAATGCCTGGAAACCCACCAGCCACATACCCAATCAAAGCAAACCCCCAAGTAGATACTACATTGTCCAACTCTTCCATACGGACATCCACCACACCATTTTCATTGTTGAACTTAGCAAGTGACAAGCCTTTGGAAGGATTCCTATTATCCTGAAATAAGGAAGCAAAGGACTTCCGAGGTTGTGCCTTAGGATTCACCTCCTCATTGGCCTGTATTACTCTTTCCTTGGACTGGCCTTCTTCCTGTAGATTCTGTGGAGCAATCCCCCTAGAAGGCAGGTTGGCCGAGGCCGAAGCTAAAGTTTCTGGCACCACCGAAGTGTCATTGTCACCCTCAGGCCTTTTCCCTTCCTGGGGTGCACCACTGACCTTGCTCAAATCCAGCTTAGTAAATTTTTGCTTAGCCATCTCCGTTCGTCCAAAATTCAACCCACAATAGCTCCCCACAAACAGGAACTCCACAACACAAATCAGGCAACACAGCCCCAACACAAACACAAGTGACCAGCAAGGTCTCACAACACAACAATAAAGAACCGGCAAGGTTCAAAGGCAACAAACAGCAATAACCCGACAAGGGTAAAGCAAGACAATAACTGGAATACACAAGACGGAAACCGGCAAGGTTCCAAGAATAACAACTAACAACAGCTCACTAAACAATCTTAAGAGCTGAATTAACAAGAATAGGCCAGCCAAAATACCTGTATAATATAGATAGTCAGGCTAACCAACCCAGGATTTGACCCCAGCTTCAATCACAGCACCGCGAGCAAGGAGTGGCTCAAAGTTAGCCCAGCTTACCACGAGAAAATGGAGCCAAGCAGGCTGTACAGCCAGGTTCGCCCTCCTCCCGGCAGTAAAACCTCAATGCAGTACCCCCTAACTCTTACACAATCAGCTAAAGTGACAATCTTTCCTCTCGCTGGCCCTGTCCGTACAGTCTACCCAGCCGAGCTACCCGAAAATTGCTAAAGGAAAAAGAAATTCTGGAATGCCGAGTGAGGTAAACCTCCCCGAACACTCCTCCTGCTGCCTCCTTTAACCTCCGGCAAGGGGCAACCCCCCACCTTTGGAGCTTTACCAGCCGCGAAGTCAGCTACTGCCCAGCACAACTAACTCAAATCCACTACAGAATTTGTGAAATTTGTGAAATTAAGCAAGAAATACTTCACGAACAAGCCGATACTACAGCAAACAACCAACCGAAGATCAAATTTGCAAAGAACCGACTCAGCCGAGGCTAGCACGCGGCTACTGTGTGTAATCGCACACACAGTCGCACACACATACCCGAGAGCATCTCTCTCGCACCTAAGATACTTTACTGTGCTTTTAGAGCGACCCCCTTCTTTCTTCTCTTGTAGGTGACTTTTCTTCCTTATCTTATATGGCACAAAGATTATTAAGATCCAATAATTAATATGATAAGAAAACGTTTCATTAAACAGTTAATATTAGCAAAAAATATTAGTACCCCATATTTTGCTAAAGTTCCTCACCTTGTTTAGGAATCCCTTATTAAGTTCATCTCATGTATGTTGCTTTTCTCCTTCTCTTGTATGATGCAAAAACTGCTCACCTTGTTTATGAGCGAGTCCGTTCTTTCTTCTCTTGTATGTGGCTTTTCTTCCATAAAATGTATGGTACTAAAATTTCTGACCTTATTTATAAGCGAGCCTCTTCTTTCTTCTTTTGAATGTGGCTTTTCTTACTTATCTTCTATGGTTCTAAAATTTTTCACCCTATTTCTTAGAAGAGAAATTCTTGTCACATGCACTCACTATCTATATTTGCATAAAGGGAGTTTTTAGATGGCAATAAAGGAATATTGGAGCCATCCATCCGCGATCCATTTTGTGAACATGATGCTTCTCTAGGAGACGGAAAAAACTGCAGCGACTCCTTGAGTACACAACTTGAGAGGGGTGATCTCTCTTCCACGCAGGATGAAGAAGACGGTGGAAAATCTGCCAACTTGGCTGTAAATGAAAACAGTCATGAGCATAATGTCAATCCCAGTGAAGGAGGTGTTGGAGCGTTATCATAGGAAATTTCTTTAGTATAAACTCTTAACTGTTATATGGTTGAAAATGATTTTTCTATTGGATTCAAAGTAGATGATGGTAACAAATTGAACTGCTTTTTTGCAGCTGAGGATGGTGTGCTGTGGGATATCTTTCGATGGGAGGATGTCCCCAAAATTGAAGAATCTCTGAAGAAGCACCATAGTGAATTCAGACATCTTCACTGGTATCCAGTACAACAGGCAAGTTCCTCAGATACTACATATATATATATATATATATACCCAGAAAGATATACTTTCATATGGCTTTCCTCTGATTGTGGATTGTTGTCATAAGGGTTCCTTAATATTCATTCATTTGTCATTTTTGTAATTCTTGTGAAAGCACATTCAAAATAGTTTTTTTCATGTCCTTGATTGCTTAACTGAGCGTACTAGCAATATCAGATTCACAATATTGCTACAATTTCCGGTACTATGCATGGGACCTTAAAAGACAAGACAACCAAGCTAAAATTTAAATTTGGCGGGTGAAAGTACGAAATAAAGTGTAAATATAGAGCTTAAATTTGTAGGGTGAAAATAATAAATGAAACAATCTGGTGCAAAATTAGTGCCAATTTTTCTCTATTTTAAACTTTTTTCAGGCTCTAGAAGTTCAAAGTTGAGTTATTATGTCTTTTTCATTCCTTATATCCATGTAATCTCAATCAACTCATTCTATAAAGGAACAACTAATGTATAGCTACAAAAAGATGAAGTGTACATTTGGAGGGTGAAAATAATAAATGAAATAACATTGTGCAAAATTAGTGCCCTTTATTCTCGTTTCAAACTTTTTTTGGTCTATGGAAGATCGAAGAGGATTCATAACTTATAGAAGACTCACAAGAAACCAAAAGGTAATGAAATATGTTGAGGCTAAAAGGATCCTTGAACTAAGAGATAAAAGAGAATCAAAATGAAAAAATATTTCTTTTGTATTGCTTTGTCTAAAAAATTAGTAACAGGATAATAAAACGGTTAATAGTATATAAAGAATTAGAAAATGATAATGTAATTGAGAATAATAAATAGAGAAATTGTACATGATAAAGAAAATTTTATAAATTTGAAGAAATCTATCACAATAATAAATTTTTTAAAAAAATCCTGAAGTTAGAAAGATTATTTGGGTAAAATAATTAATACAATAAGAAAATGTTTCAATAAACTGATAATAATTGTGAAAAATAATATTAATACCCCATAAGGATGTAAAGTTCTTCACCTTATTTAGGAGCCCCTTCTCAATTTCTTCTCTAGTATGTTACTTTTCTCACCTTATTTAGTAGACCCTTCTTAATTTCTTCTCTAGTATGTTACTTTTCTCACCTTATTTAGGAGCCCCTTCTTAATTTCTTCTCTAGTATGTTACTTTTCTCACCTTATTTAGGAGCCCCTTCTTGATTTCTTCTCTAGTATGTTACTTTTCTCACCTTATTTAGGAGTCCCTTCTTAATTTTTTCTCTAGTATGTTACTTTTCTCACCTTATTTTGGAGCCCCTTCTTGATTTTTTCTCTAGTATGTTACTTTTCTCACCTTATTTAGGAGCCCCTTCTTGATTTCTTCTCTAGCATGTTACTTTTCTCACCTTATTTAGGTGCCCCTTCTTGATTTCTTCTCTAGTATTTTACTTTTCTCACCTTATTTAGGAGTCCCTTCTTAATTTCTTCTCTAGTATGTTACTTTTCTCACCTTATTTAGGAGCCCCTTCTTGATTTCTTCTCTATTATGTTACTTTTCTCACCTTATTTAGGAGTCCCTTCTTAATTTCTTCTCTAGTATGTTACTTTTCTCACCTTATTTAGGAGCCTCTTCTTGATTTCTTCTCTAGTATGTTACTTTTTCTCACCTTATTTAGGAGCCCCTTCTTGATTTCTTCTCTAGTATGTTACTTTTTCTCACCTTATTTAGGAGCCCCTTCTTGATTTCTTCTCTAGTATGTTACTTTTCTCACCTTATTTAGGAGCCCCTTCTTGATTTCTTCTCTAGTATGTTACTTTTCTCACCTTATTTAGGAGCCCCTTCTTGATTTCTTCTCTAGTATGTTACTTTTCTCACCTTATTTAGGAGACCCTTCTTAATTTCTTCTCTAGTATGTTACTTTTCTCACCTTATTTAGGAGCCTCTTCTTGATTTCTTCTCTAGTATGTTGTTTTTTCTCACCTTATTTAGGAGCCCCTTCTTAATTTCTTCTCTATTATGTTATTTTTTCTCCTTATTTAGGAGTCCCTTCTTCATTTCTTCTCTGGTATGTTACTTTTCTCACCTTATTTCGGAGACCCTTCTTAATTTCTTCTCTATTATGTTATTTTTCTTCTTATGCTGTGTGAGGTCAAAGTCCCTCACCTTGTTTATGTGTGAGCCCCTTCTTTCTTCTCTTGTAGGTGGCGTTTCTTCCTTATGTTGTATGGCACAAAAATTCTACACCTTGTTTGTCAGGGAACCCCTTCTTTCTTTTGTTGCCAGGTGACTTTTCTTCTTTATCTTGTCTTTTATAAATTTTTTAATCTTTTGATTGTTATTTTTTACTCAATCCTCACGCTGTTTATCAGAAGAGTAGTTCTTGTTTCATACGCCCATGAGTAACCCAAATAGAAATATAAGAAAAGCAAGCAAAGAGTTTTTTTAACATTGAGTTTTGATGTTATATTTGGTGATCATGATACTCACCTAGAGATGATCTTCATACAATAAGTTTTTATGATTTAAGCTAGTTATAATTGTTTCCTTGGTTATTTGTATTCAAACTTGAGTTATTGCATATCGTAAATTCCTGATATCCATATAATCTCAATCAAACTCAAACTAAAATTTATTGGGATATTCTTGCCCTTAAATCAATATCTTTTTCCTTGAGTATTTCAGATTTAATGTTGGATCCTATAAAGAAACAATTAATGCATAGCTACAAAAAAGATAGAGTGTATATTTGAAAGGTAAAAATTATAAATTAAATAACTTTGTGTAAACTTAGTGCAATTTTCTCTATTTAAAACTTTTTTCAGGCAATTGAAGGTGAAAGAGGATTCATGGCTTACAGAATACTCACAAGAAACTAAAAGGCAATAAAAAAATGTTGAGAGTGAAAGGAGATTTGACGTAGGAGATAAAAGAGAATCAATATGAAAAATTATTTCTGTTCTGCTCTCCTTCCCTTGTTTGATGCAGAAGCCGCTCACCTTGTTTTTTGGGCGAGACCCTTCTTTCTTCTCTCGTATGTGACTTTTCTTCCATATTTTTTATGATACTAAAATTCCTCACCTTATTTATAAGCAAGCCTCTTCTTTCTTCTCGTGTATGGAGCTTTTCTAACTTATCTTGTATGGTACTAAAATATTCATCCTATTTATCAGAAGAGAAGTTCTTGTTACATACAGTCACTATCCATATTTACATGAAGGAAGTTTTTAGATGGCAATAAAGGAATATTGCAGCCATCCATTTAGTGAACACGATGCTCCTCTAGGAGACGGAAAAAATTGCAGCGACTCTTTGAGTACACAACTTCAGAGGGATGATCTCTCTTCCATGCAAGATGAAGAAGATGGCGGAAAAGCTGCCAACTTGTTGGCTGTATATGAGAACAATCATGAGCAGAATGTCAATCCCAGTGAAGCGGGTGAAGCTTTTGGAGTGCTATCATAGGAGATTTCTTTAGTATAAGTTTTAAACTCATATATTTGAAAATGAATGGCTTATTCGCAGATGAGGGTGGTGCCCTGTGGGATGTCTTTAGGTGGAAGGATGTCCCCAATATTGAAGAATATGTGAAGAAGCACCGTAATGAATTCAGACATCTTCACTGCTCTCCTGTACAACAGGTAGGTAAGTTCCTCAGAATTATATATATACCCAGAAAGATATACTTTCATATGGCTTTCCTCTGGTTATGGATTGTTGTCATAAGTGTTGCTTAATATACATTCATTTATCATCTGTGTAATGCTTGTGAAAGCACATTCAAAATAGTTTGTTTTATGTCCTTGATTGCTTTACTGGGGACACTAGCAATATAAGATTCACAATATAGCTACAATTTCAGGTACTATGCCTGGGATCTTATGGGGCCTTAAAAGAGAAGACAGCCAAGCTGAAATTTAAATTTGAAGGGTGAAAATAGTAAATAGAGTATATACAAACTGTAAATTTGGAGGGTGAAAATAATAAATGAAATAATGTTGTGCAAAATTTGTGCCCTTTATTCTCGTTTCAAACTTTTTTTCGGTCTATGGAAGATCAAAGAGGATTCATAGCTTATAGAGTACTCACACGAAACCAAAAGGTAATGAAATATGTTGAGGCTAAAAGGAGCTTTGAACTGAGAGATAAATGAGAATCAAAGCGAAATATTATTCCTTTTCTATTATATTGTCTATAAAATTAGTAAAAATCTAATAAAACCGATAATAGTATATAAAGAATTAGAAAATAATAATAAAATTGAGAATAATAAATAGAGAAATTGTGCATGATAAAGAAAATTTGATAATTTAAATGAAATCCATCACAATAATAAATTAAAAAAACCCTAAAGTTAGAAAGTTAATAGATTCAAATAATTAATATGATTAGAGAACGTTTCACAAAACTGATAATAATAGTGAAAAATAATATTAGTACCCCATAAGGTTGTAAAGTTCCTTACCTTATTTAGGAGGCCCTTCTTAATTTCTTCTCTTTTATGTTGCTTTCCTCCTTATTATGTGTGATGCCAAAATCTCTCATCTTGTTTATGAGCGACCCCCTTCTTTCTTCTCTTGTAGGTGACTTTTCTTCCTTATCTTATATGGCATAAAAATTCCTCACCTTGTTTGTGAGGGAGTCCCTTCTTTCTTTTGTTGTAGGTAGCTTTCCTTCCTTACCTTGTATGGTACTAAAATCTCTCACCTGTTTATCAGTAGAGATGTTCTTGTTTCATACACTCGTGAGTAACCAAAACAAAAATATCAGAAAAATTAGTAAATAGTGTTTGAACTTTATGTTTTGAAGGAAGATCAGGTGATCATGATGACATGAACTTCATACAGCAAATAAGAATGACTATATAGCCAAATTGTTTATGCTTTAAGCAAGTAATAACTGTTTCCTTGGTATTTTAATCCAAAATTGGGTTATTGTGTCTTCTACATTCCTTGTATCTATGTAATCTCAATCAATCTCAAATTCAAATTCATTGGGAATACTCTTGCCCTTGAACAAAATATCTATTTTCTTCAGTACTTCAAATTTAATGTTTGATAATATAAAGGAACAAATAATGCGTAGCTTAAAAAAAGATAGCAGTGTAGGTTTGGAGGGTGAAAATGACAAATGGAATAACGTTGTGCAAAATTCGTGCCATCTATTCTCTGTTTCAAACTTTTTTCGGGCTATTGAAGATCAAAGAGTTTTTATAGCTTCCAGAATACTCATAAGTAACTAAGAGGCGATAAAAAATTTCGAGGCTGAATGGAGATTTGAAGTGGGAGTTAAAGACAACCAAAACGAAGAATTATATCTTTTCTATAACATTGTATATAAAAATAGTGAAAGGATAAAAGACTATAAAAGTGATAATAAAATTGAGAATAATAAACAAAGAAATGGTGCATGATTCCAAAAAATTTGGTTTTTAAATGAATTTCACCCTTAATAAAAAACCCTGAAATTGTAGCTATATTGTGAATCTTCTATTGCTATTGTGTTCAGTAAAGCAATCAAGGACATGAAACAAACTATTTTGGATGTGCTTTCACAAGCATTACAAAAATGATAAATGAATGTATATTAAGCAATGAAAGTTATTTATGAAATGGTGCATGATTTCACAAGCATTACAAAAATGATAAATGAATGTATATTTATGGGGAAGCTCCTTCTTTCTTCTCTTATAAGTGGCTTTTCTTCCTTATCTTTTATAGCACTAGAATTCCTCACGTTGTTTGCGAGGGAGCCCCTTCTTTCTTTTGTTGTAGGTAGCTTTTCTTCCTTATCTTGTGTTGCACTAAAGTTCCTACCTTGTTTATGAGGGAGCCCCTTCTTTCTTTTGTTGTAGGTGGCTTTTCTTCCTCATCTTGTATGCTACTAAAATCCCTTACCCTGTTTTTTATAAAGTTTTTAATCTTCTATTATTATTTTTTTGCTGAATCTTCACACTGTTTATCAGAAGAGAAGTTCTTGTTTCATACACTCATGAGTAACTCAAATATGAATATCAAAAAAGTTAGCTAAGTGTTTTTGTGCCATTGGGATTTGAAGTAATAATAGGTGATCATGACACTCAACTAGAGATGAGCTTCATTTCATACAACTAAGAAAAACATCCATATAGGCAAATTTATGTTTTATGCTCTAAGCTAGTGTTTCCTTGGGTATTTTTATTCAAAGTTGACTTTTTGTGTCTTCTACATTCCTTATATTAATGTAATCTGATCAAACTCAAATTCAAATTCATGGGGAATATTCTTGCCCTTAAACCAATATCTTTTTTCTTGAGTATTTCATATTTAATGCTGGATCCTATAAAGGAACAATTAATGTGTAGGTACAAAAAGATAGTGTATATTTCGAGGGGAAAAATTATAAATTAAGTGACTTTGTGCAAAATTAGTGCAATTTTTTCTCTGTTTGAAACTTTTTTCAGGCTATAAAAAGAGAAAGAGGATTCATGGCTTACAGAATACTGACAAGAAACTAAAAGGCAGTAAATAATATTGAGGCTGAAAGGAGATTTTTAACTAGGTGATAAAAGAGAATCAATATGAAGAATTATTTCTTTTCTGTAGTTTTTTATAAACAAGTACTAAAGGATAATAAAATTGATAATATTTTATAAAGAATTAGAAGATGATTATAAAATTACGAATAATAAACAATGAAATGGTTCATGATAAAGAAAAATTGATATTTTAAATGAAATTCATTAAAAAAAACCCTGAAGTTGGAAAGATTATTAAGATCCAATAATTAATATGATAAGAAAACATTTCATTAAACAGTTAATATTAGCGGAAAATATTAATACCACATATTTTGCTAAAGTTCCTCTCCATGTTTAGAAATCCCTTATTAAATTCATCTCATGTATGTTGCTTTTCTCCTTCTCTTGTATGATGCAAAAAGTTGCTCACCTTGTTTATGAGCAAGTCTCTCTTTCTTCTTTTGTATGTGGCTTTTCTTCCATATCATGTATGGTACTAAAATTCCTGACCTTATTTATAAGCGAGCCTCTTCTTTCTTCTTTTGAATGTGGCTTTTCTTACTTATCATCTACAGTACCAAAATATTTCACCCTATTTCTTAGAAGAGAAGTTCTTGTTACATACACTCACTTTAGATGGCAATAAAGGAATATTGGGGCCATCCATCCTTTTGTGAACATGATGCTTCTCTAGGAGACGGAGAAAACTGCAGCGACTCTTTGAGTACACAACTTGAGAGGGATGGCCTCTGTTCCTTGCAGGATGAAGAAGATGGTGGAAAAGCTGCCAACTTGTTGGCTGTAAATGAGAACTGTCATGGGCATAACGTCAATCCCAGTGAAGGAGATTTCTTTAGTATAAACTTTTAACTGTTATATAGTTGAAAATGATTTTTCTAATGGTTTCGAAGTAGATGATGGTAACAAATTGAATGGTTACTAAACTTTTAACTGTTATATAGTTGAAAATGGTTTTTCTAATGGTTGCAAAGTAGATGATGGTAACAAATTGAATATCTTATTCGCAGCTGAGGATGGTGCGCTACGGGATATCTTTCGATGAGAGGATGTCCCCAAAATTGAAGAATATCTGAAGAAGCACCATAGTGAATTCAGACATCTTCACTGCTGTCCGGTACAACAGGTAAGTTCCTCAGATATTATATATATACCCAGAAAGTATATACTTTCATATGGCTTTCCTATGGTTGTGGATTGTTGTTATAAGGGTTGCTTAATATTCATTCATTTGTCATTTTTTTAATTCTTGTGAAAGCACATTCAAAATAGTTTGTTTCATGTCCTTGATTGCTTTACTGGGGACACTAGCAATGTCAGATTGACAATATAGGTACAATTTCAGTTACTATGCCTGGGACCTTAAAAGAGAAGACAACCAAGCTGAAATTTAAATTTGGAGGGTGAAAATACTAAATAGAGTGTAAATATAGAGCGTAAATTTGGAGGGTGAAAATAGTAAATGAAATAATCTTGTGCAAAATTAGTGCCAGTTTTTCTCTGATTTAAACTTCTTTCAGGCTAGAGAAGTTCAACGAGGATCCATAGCTTATAGAATACTCCCAAGAAAACAAAAGGCAATAAAAAATGTTGAAGTTGAAAGGTGCTTTGTACTAAGAGATAAAAGAGAATCAAAACGAAAAATTATTGCTTTTCTATAGCTGTCAATACAATTAATAAAAGTTAATAGTATATAAAGAGTTAGAAAAATGATAATGAAATTCAGAATAATACATAAAAGTAATTTTGCTTGACAAAAAAAATTTGATGACTTTTAAATGAGATCCACCCCCGCCCCCCCCCAAAAGCTGAAGTTGAAATGCTTATAGGATCCAATAATTATATGATTTTGGAAAATGTTTCATTAAACTGAATATTAATAGGAGAAAAAATAATACCCCATAAAGTTGTAAAGTTCCTTACCTTTTTTAGGAGCGTCTTCATTTCTTATCTTGTATGTTGCTTTTCTCCTTATCTTGTATGATGCCAAAATCTCTCACCTTGTTTATAAGTGAGCCCCTTCTTTCTTCTCTTTTAAGTGGCTTTTCTTCCTTATCTTGTATGGCACTAAAATTCCTCACCTTGTTTGTGGGGGGAGTCCCTTCTTTCTTTTGTTGTAGGTGTCTTTTCTTTCTTATCTTGTATGGTACAAAAATCCCTCACCTGTTTATTTGGAGAGAAGTTCCTGTTTCATACACTCATGACTAAATAGTGTTTGGAATATCAGGTGATCATGATGACATGAACTTCATACATCAAATAAGAACAAGTATATAGCCAAATTTTTGTTTATACTTTAAGCTAGTAATAATTCCTTCCTTGGGTATTTTTATTTAGAGTTTAGTTATTGTATTTACATTCCTTTTATCCATGTGATCTCAATCAATCTCGAATTCAAATTCATAGGGCTTTTTTGCCCTTGAACCGATATCTTTTTTCTTGAGTATTTCAAAATTAATGTTTTTTTTTGCCTTGAAATGTATCTTTCATTAATATAGACATAAAAGTTACAAGTGTAAACTGTAGGGACAATTAATCCATCACTACAAAAAGATAATTGTGCATGATAAAGATGATTAGATAATATAAATGAAATCCATCCATCAAAAAAAAAACTGAAGTTAGAAAGATTATTATAGGATCCAATAATTATTAATATGATAAGAAACCGTTTCATTAAAGAGATAATAATAGCGAAAAATATTAATACCACATAAGGTGCTAAAGTTCTTCACCTTGTTTAGGAGCCCCTTCTTTTCTTGTATGTAAATTTCTCCTTATCTTGTATGATGCCAAAGTCTCTCATTTCGTTGATGAGAAAACCCTTCTTTCTTTTCTTATATGTGGCCTTTCTTCCTTTTCTTATATGGTACTAAAGTGCCACTAAATTCCCTCCCCCCATGTTTTTTTGTTTTTTGTTTTTTTGGGCTGAATCCTCACCCTGTTTATCAAAGAGAAGTTCTTGTTTCCTACACTCATGAGTAATGCAAATAGAAATATAAGAACAATTAGTGAGGAGTTTTTTGAATTTTGAGTTTAATTTGAAGTAATATCAGGTGACCATGATACTCACCTAGAGATGAGCTTCATACATCAAAGAATAACACCAATATAGGAAAACTTATTTTTTTGCTTTAAGCTAGTATAATTGTTTCCTTGGGTATTTTTATTCAAAGTTGACTTATTATGTCTTTTTCATTCCTTATATCCATGTAATATCAATCAACTCATATTCATTCTTTGGGAATATTCTTGCCCTTAGGCCAATATCTTTCGAGTATTTCAAATTTAATGTTTGATTCTATAAAGGAACAACTAATATATAGCTATAAAAAGATAAAAGTGTACATTTGGAGGGTGAAAATAATAAATGACATAACGTTGTGCAAAATTAGTGCCCTTTATTCTCGTTTCAAACTTTTTTTGGTCTATGGAAGATCGAAGAGGATTCATAACTTATAAAGGCTCACAAGAAACCAAAAGGTAATGAAATATGTTGAGGCTAAAAGGATCTTTGAACTAAGAGATAAAAGAGAATCAAAATGAAAAATTATTTCTTTTCTATTGCTTTGTCTATAAAATTAGTAAAAGGATTATAAAACGGATAATAGTATATAAAGAATTAGAAAATGATAATAAAATTGAGAATAATAAATAGAGAAATTGTGCATGATAAAGAAAATTTTAAAATTAAAGAAATCCATCACAATAATAAAATTTAAAAAAAAATTCTAAAGTTAGAAAGATTATTAGGGTCAAATAGTTAATATGATAAGAAAACGTTTCATTAAACTGATAATAATTGTGGAAAATAATATTAATACCCCGTAAGAATGTAAAGTTCCTCACCTTATTTAGGAGCCCTTCTTAATTTCTTCTGTAGTATGTTACCTTTCTTCTTATGCTGTGTAAGGTGAAAGTCCCTCACCTTGTTTATGAGCGAGCCTTTTCTTTCTTCTCTTGTAGGTGATGTTTCTTCCTTATGTTGTATGGCAAAAAAATTCCACACCTTGTTTGTCAGGGAACCCCTTCTTTATTATCTTGCAGGTGGCTTTTCTTCCTTATCTTGTATGGTACTAAAGCCCTATCTTTTATAAATTTTTTAATTATTATTATTTTGCTCAATCCTTACGCTGTTTATCATAAGAGAAGTTCTTGTTTCATACACTAATGAGTAACCCATATAGAAATATAAGAAAAGTTAGCAAAGAGTTTTTTTTTAAAAAAAAATTGAGTTTTGAAGATATATTAGGTGATCATGAGTACCTTAGAGATGATCTTCATACAATAAAGAAGAACAACTATATAGGAAATTTTTTTTTTTATGATTTAAGCTAGTTATAATTGTTTCCTTGGTTATTTTTTATTCAAACTAGAGTTATTGTGTCTTCTACATTCCTGATATCCATATGATCTCAATCAAACTCAAATTCAAATTCAGTGGGAATATCCTTTTCCTTGAGTATTTTAGATTTAATGTTGGATCCTATAAAGAAACAATTAATGCGTAGTTACAAAAAGATTGAATGTATATTTGAAAGGTAAAAATTATAAATTAAATAACATTGTGCAAAATTAGTGCAATTTTCTCTGTTTGAAACTTTTTTCGGGCTATAGATGGTGAAAGAGGATTCATGGCTTACAGAATACTCACAAGAAACTAAAAGGCAATAAAAAATATTGAGAATGAAAGGAGATTTGAAGTAGGAGATAAAAGAGACTCAATATGAAGAATTATTTCTGTTCTATAGCTTTGTATTTAAAAGTAGTAAAAGGATAATAAAATTGATAATAGTATATAAAGAATTAGAAAAATGATCATAAAAGTAAGAGTAATAAATAATGAAATGAGGCATGATAGAGATAAATTGATATTTTAAATGAAATTCATTCAAAAAAAAAACTTGAAGTTAGAAAGATTATTAAAATCCAATAATTAATATGATAAGAAAACGTTTCACTAAAGAGATAATAATAGTAAAAAATATTAATACCACATATTTTGCTTAAGTTCCTCACTTTGTTGAGGAATCCCTTATTAAATTCTTCTCAAGCATGTTGCTATTCTCCTTCTCTTGTATGATGCAAAAGCCGCTCACCTTGTTTATGAGCGAGACCCTTCTTTCTTCTCTTGCATGCGACTTTTCTTCCATATTTTTTATGATACTTAAATTCCTCACCTTATTTATAAGCAAGCCTCTTCTTTCTTCTCGTGTATGGTACTAAAATATTTCATCCTATATATCAGAAGAGAAGTTCTTGTTACATATACTCACTATCCATATTTACATAGAGGAAGTTTTTAGATGGCAATAAAGGAATGTTGGAGCCATCCATCCCCAAAGCATTGAGTGAACATGATGCTCCTCTAGGAGACGGAAAAAACTGCAGCGACTCTTTGAGTACACAAATTGAGAGGGATGTTCTCTCTTCCATACAAGATGAAGTAGGCAGTGGAAAAGCTGCCAACTTGTTGGCTGTAAATGAGAACAATCATGAGCATAATGTCAATCCCAGTGAAGTTGGAGAAGCTTTTGGAGCGCTATCATAGGAGAATTCTTTAGTATAAGCTTTTAAACTCTTATATAGTTAAAAATGATTTTTCTAACGGTTTCAATGCAGATGCTCGTAACAAATTGAATGGCTTATTCGCAGTTGAGGGTGGTGCCCTGTGGGATATCTTTCGGCGGAAGGATGTCCCCAAAATTGAAGAATATCTAAAGAAGCACCATAGTGAATTCAGACATCTTCACTGCTCTCCTGTACAACAGGTAGGTAAGTTCCTCAGAATTATGTATATACCCAGAAAGATATACTTTCATATGGCTTTCCTGTGGTTGTGGATTGTTGTTATAAGCATTGCTTAATATACATTCATTTATCATTTTTGTAATGCTTGTGAAAGCACATTTAAAATAGTTTGTTTCATGTGTTTTATTGCTTTACTGAGCACAATAGCAGTATAAGATTCACAATATAGCTACAATTCAGGTACTATGCCTGGGACTTTAAAAGAAGAGACAACCAAGCTGAAATTTAAATTTGGAGGGTGAAAGTAATAAATAGTTTAAATATGGAGTGTGAATTTGGAAGGTGAAAATAATAAATGAAATAATGTTGTGCCAAATTAGTGCCAGTTTTTGTTTGTTTGAAACTTTTTTAAGGCTATAAAGATCCAAGAGTATTCATAGCTTATGGAGTACTCACAAGAAACCAAAAGGCAATAAAAATGTTGAAGTGGAAAGGAGTTTTGAACCGAGATATCAAAGAGAATCTAAATGAAGAATTATTTTTTTCTATAGCTTTGTGTATAAAATTTGTAAAAGGATAGTAGTTTATACGTAGTTTGAAAAATGATAATAAAATTGAGAATGATAAATAATGTAATTTTTGCATGATAAAGAAAATTCGATAATTTTTAAATGGTATCCATCCAAAACTGAAGTTAGAAAGATTATAGGATCCAATAATAAATATGATAGGGAAAATGTTTCACTAAAGTGAATAATTATAGGAGAAATATTAATACCCCATAAGGTTGTGAAGTTTCTCACCTTGTTTAGGAGCCCCTTCTTAACTTCTCTTGTTCATGATGCCAAAATATCTCACATTGTTTGTGAGCGAGCCCCTTCTTTCTTCCTTTGTAGGTGGCTTTTCTTCCTTATCTTGTATGACACTAAAATTCCTCACCTTGTTTGTGAGGGAGACCCTCTTTTCTTTTGTTGTAGGTGACTTTTCTTCCTTATCTTGTATGGCACTAAAATCCCTCATCAGTGTATCAGGAGAGACGCTCCTGTTTCATACACTCCTGAGTAACCAAAACAAAAATATCAGAAAAGTTAGTAAATAGTGTTTGGAACTTTATGTTTTGAAGGAAGATCAGGTGATCATGATGACATGAACTTCATACAGCAAATAAGAACGACTATATAGCCAAATTGTTTAAAAAAAAAAGATAACAATGTAGATTTGGAGGGTGAAAATGATAAATGGAATAACGCTGTGCAAAATTCGTGCCATCGATCTCTGTTTCAAACTTTTTCGGGCTATTGAAGATCAAAGAGTTTTTTCCAGAATACTCACAAGTAACTAAGATGCGATAAAAAATGTTGAGGCTGAAAGGAGATTTGAAGTAGGAGTTAAAAGACAACCAAAACAAAGAATTATTTCTTTTCTATAACATTGTATATAAAAATAGTGAAAGGATAAAAAAATCGATAATACTATAAAAAGAATTATAAAAATGATAAAAAATTTAGAATAATAAATAAAGAAACGGTGCATGGTTCCAAAATATTGGGTTTTTACATGAAATTCATCCTTAAAAAAATGTGAAGTTGTAGCTATATTGTGAATCTTATATTGCTAGTGTGCTCAGTAAAGCAATCAAGGACATTAAACAAACTATTTTGGATTACAAAAATTATAAATGAATGTATATTTATGAGGAAGCTCCTTCTTTCTTTCTTCTCTTGTAACTGGCTTTTCTTTCTTATCTTGGATAGCACTAGAATTCTTCATGTTGTTTGCGAGGGAGCCCCTTCTTTCTTTTGTTTTAGGTAGCTTTCCTTCCTTATCTTGTGTTGCACTAAAGTTCGTCACCTTGTTTGTCAGGGAACCCCTTCTTTCTTTTCATGTAGGTGGCATTTCTTCCTCATCTCTTATGGTACTAAAATCCCTTACCCTGTTTTTTTATAAAGTTTTTAATCTTTTTTATTATTATTTTTTGCTGAATCCTCACGTTGTTTATCAGAAGAGAAGTTCTTGTTTCATACACTCATGAGTAACACAAATATAAATATCAAAAAAGTTAGCCAAGTGTTTTTGTGACGTTGAGTTTTGAAGTAATATTAGGTGATCATGGTACTCAACTAGAGATAAGCTTCATACAACTAAGAAAAACATCTATATAGCCAAAGGGTTGCTTAAGTTCTTCACCTTGTTTAGGAGCCCCTTCTTTTCTTGTATGATGCCAAAGTCTCTCATTTCGTTGATGAGCAAACCCTTCTTTCTTTTCTTATATGTGGTCTTTCTTCCTTATCTTATATGGTACTAAAGTGCCACTGAAATCCCTCATCCCATGTTTTTTTGTTTTCTGCTTTTTTGGAGCTGAATTCTCATCCTGTTTATCAAAAGAGAAGTTCTTGTTTCCTGCACTCATGAGTAACGCAAATAGAAATATCAGAAAAATTAGTGAAGAGTTATTTGAATATTGAGTTTAATCTGAAGTAATATCAGGTGATCATGATACTCACCTAGAGATGAGCTTCATACATCAAAGAATAACAACTATATAGGCAAATTTATTTTTTTGCTTTAAGCTAGTATAATTGTTTCCTTGGGTATTTTTATTCAAAGTTGAGTTATGCGTTTTTCATTCCTTATATCCATGTATCTCAATCAACTCATATTCATTCTTTGGGAATATTCTTACCCTTAGGCCAATACCTTTCTTGAGTATTTCAAATTTAATGTTTGATTCTATAAAGGAACAACTAATGTATATCTACAAAAAGATTAAGTGTACATTTGGAGGGTGAAAATAATAAATGAAATAACGTTGTGCAAAATTAGTGTCCTTTATTCTCGTTTCAAACTTTTTTTGGTCTATGGAAGGTCAAAGAGGATTCATAACTTATAGAATACTCACAAGAATTCAAAAGGTAATCAAATATATTGAGGCTAAACGGAGCTTTGAGCTAAAAGATAAAAGAGAATCAAAATTAAAAATTATTTCTTTTCTATTGCTTTGTCTATAAAATTAGTAAAAGGATAATAAAACGGATAATAGTATATAAAGAATTAGAAAATGATTATAAAATTGAGAATAAGAAATAGAGAAATTGTGCATGATGAAGAAAAATTTTATTAATTTAAAGAAATCCATAACAATAATAAATTTAAAAAAGAACCCTGAAGTTAGAAAGATTATTAGGGTCAAATAATTAATATGATGAGAAAACGTTTTATTAAACTGATAATAATTGTGAAAAATAATATTAATACCCCATAAGGATGTAAAGTTCCTCACCTTATTTAGGAGCCCCTTCTTAATTTCTTCTCTAGTATTTTACTTTTCTCACCTTATTTAGGAGACCCTTCTTAATTTCTTCTCTAGTATGTTACTTTTCTTCTTATGCTGTGTGAGGTCAAAGTCCCTCACCTTGTTTATGAGTGAGCCCATTCTTTCTTCTATTATAGTTGGCGTTTCTTCCTTATGTTGTTGTATGACACAAAAATTCCACAACTTCTTTCCTTTCTTGCGGGTGGCTTTTCTTCCTTATCTGGTATGGTACTAAAATTCCTTACCCTGTCTTTTATAATTTTTTATTCTTTTAATTGTTATTTTTTTACTCAATCTTCACGCTGTTTATCAGAAGAGAAGTTCTTGTTTCATACACTCGTGAGTCACCCAAATAGAAATATAAGAAAAGTAAGCAAAGAGTTTTTTTAACATTGAGTTTTGAAGTTATATTAGGTGATCATGATACTCACCTAGTGATGATCTTCATACAATAAAGAAGAACAACTATATAGGAAAATTTGTTTTTATGATTTAAGCTAGTTATAATTGTTTCCTTGGTTATTTGTATTCAAACTTGAGTTATTGCATATCGTAAATTCCTGATATCCATATAATCTCAATCAAACTCAAACTAAAATTCATTGGGATATTCTTGCCCTTAAATCAATATCTTTTTCCTTGAGTATTTCAGATTTAATGTTGGATCCTATAAAGAAAACAATTAATGCGTAGCTACAAAAAGATAGAGTGTATATTTGGAAGGTAAAAATTATAAATTAAATTACTTTGCGCAAAATTAGTGCAATTTTTCTCTGTTTGAAACTTTTTTCAGGCTACGGAAGGTGAAAGAGGATTCATGGATTACAGAATACTCACAAGAAACTAAAAGGCAATAAAAAATATTGAGAATGAAAGGAGATTTGAAATAGGAGATAAAAAGAGACTCAATATGAAGAATTATTTCTGTTCTATAGCTTCGTATATAAAAGTATTAAAAGGATAATAAAATTGATAATACTGTATACAGAATTAGAAAAATGATTATAAAAAAGAAAAAATTATATTTTAAATGAAATTCATTCAAAAGAAAAAAAAAAAAAACTTGAAGTTAGAAAGATTTTTAAGATCCAATAATTAATATGATAAGAAAATCTTTCACTAAAGATATTATAATAGTGAAAAATATTAAACCACATATTTTGCTTAAGTTCCTCACCTTGTTTAGGAATCCCTTATTCAATTCTTCTCATGTATATTGCTTTTCTCCTTCTCTTGTATGATGCAAAAGCCGCTCACCTTGTTTATGAGCGAGCCCCTTCTTTCTTCTCTTGTATGTGACTTTTCTTCCATATTTTAGATGATACTAAAATTCCTCACCTTATTTATTAGCAAGCCTCTTCTTTCTTCTCGTGTATGTAGGTTTTCTAACTTATCTTGTATGGTACTAAAATATTTCATCCTATTTATCAGAAGAGAAGTTCTTGTTACATACACTCACTATCCATATTACATGAAGGAAGTTTTTAGATGGCAATAAAGGAATATTGGAGCCATCCATTTAGTGAACATGATGCTCCTCTAGGAGAAGGTCTAAGCTGCAGCGACTCTTTGAGTACACAATTTGCGAGGGGTGATCTCTCTTCCATGCAAGATGAAGAAGAGCAGTGGAAAAGCTGCCAACTTGTTGGCTGTAAATGAGAACAATCATGAGCATAATGCCAATCCCAGTGAAGCAGGTGAAGCTTTTGGAAGTGCTATCATAGAATATTTCTTTAGTATAAGTTTTAAACTCTTATATAGTTGAAAATGATTTTTCTAATGGTTTCAAAGTAGACGCTCGTAACAAATTCAATGGCTTATTCGCAGCTGAGGGTGGTGCCCTGTGGGATGTCTTTCGGCGGAAGGATGTCCCCAAAATTCAGACATCTTCACTGCTCTCCGGTACAACAGGTAGGTAAGTTCCTCAGAATTATATATATACCCAGAAAGATATAATTTGATATGGCTTTTCCTTTGGTTGTGGATTGTAATTATAAGCGTTGCTTAATATACATTCATTTATCATTTGTGTAATGCTTGTGAAAGGACATTCAAAATAGTTTGTTTCATGTCCTTGATTGCTTTACTGGGGACCCTAGCAATATTAGACTCACAATATAGCTACAATTTCAGGTACTATGCCTGGGGTCTTATGGGACCTTAAAAGAGAAGGCAGCCAAGCTGAAATTTAAATTTGAAGGGTGAAAATAATAAATAGAGTGTGTATACATACTGTAAATTTGGAGGATGAAAATAATAAATGAAATAATGTTGTGCAAAATTAGTGTCAGTTTTTCGCTGGTTTAAACTTTTTTTAGGCTATAGAAGTTCAACGAGGATTCATAGCTTATAGAATACTCCCAATAAACCAAAAGGCAATAAAAAATGTTGAAGTCGAAAGGAGCTTTGAACTGAGAGATAAATGAGAATCAAAACGAAAAATTATTCCTTTTGTATTACTTTGTCTATAAAATGAGTAAAAAGATAATAAAACCGATAATAGTATATAAAGATTTAGAAAATAATAATAAAATTGAGAATAATAAATAGAGAAATTGTGCATGATAAAGAAAATTTGATAATTTAAATGAAATCCATCACAATAATAAATTAAAAAAAACCCGAAGTTAGAAAGATTAATAGGGTCAAATAATTAATATGATTCGAGAATGTTTCACAAAACTGATAATAATAGTGAAAAGTAATATGAGTACCCCATAAGGTTGTAAAGTTCCTTACCTTATTTAGGAGCGCCTTCTTAATTTCTTCTCTTTTATATTGCTTTTCTCCTTATTATGTGTGATGCCAAAATCTCTCATCTTGTTTATGAGCGAGCCCCTTTTTCTTCTCTTGTAGCTGACTTTTCTTCCTTATCTTATATGGCACAAAAATTCCTCACCTTGTTTGTGAGGGAGTCCCTTCTTTCTTTTGTTGTAGGTAGCTTTTCTTCCTTACCTTGTATGGTACTAAAATCTCTCACCTATTTATCAGGTGAGATGTTCATGTTTCATACACTCGTGAATAACCAAAGGAAAATATTAAAAAAGTTAGTGGATAGTGTTTGGAACAATACGTTTTGAAAGAAGATCAGGTGATCAAGATGACATAAACTTCATACATCAAATAAGAAAAACTATATAGCCAAATTTATGTTTATGCTTTAAGCTAGTAATAATTGCTTCATTGAGTATTTTTTGTTCATAGTTTAGTTATTGTGTCTTCTACATTCATTTTATCTATGTAATCTTAATCAAACTCAAATTTAAATTCATTGGGAATATTCTTGCCTTTGAACAAATATCTTTTTACAATATAGCTACAATTTTAGGTACTATGCCTGGGACTTTAAAAGAGAAGACAACCAAGCTGAAATTTAAATTTGGAGGGTGAAAATACTAAATAGTGTAAATATAGAGCGTAAATTTGGAGGGCGAAAATAATAAATGAAATAATCTTGTGCAAAATTAGTGCCAGTTTTTCTCTGTTTTTAAAAAGTTCAAAGAGGATTCACAGCTTATAGAATACTCCCAAGAAACCAAAAGGCAATAAAAAAATAAATTGAAGTTGAAAGGAGCTTTGAACTAAGAGATAAAAGAGAATTAAAACGAAGAATTATTGCTTTTCTATAGCTGTCAATACAATTAATAAAAGTTAATAGTATATAAAGAGTTAGAAAAATGATAATAAAATTGAGAATAATACATAAAGTAATTTTTCTTGATAAAGAAAATTCGATAATTTTTAAATGATATCCATCCCCCCCACCCCCCCAAAAAAAAAGGCTTTTCTTCCTTATCTTGTATGGCACTAAAATTCCACACCTTGTTTGTGGGGGAGCCCCTTCTTCATTTTGTCGTAGATGTCTTTTCTCTCTTATCTTGTATGGTATTTAAATCCCTCACCTGTTTATCAGGAGAGAAGTTCCTGTTTCATACACTCATGAGTAAATAGTGTTCGGAACATTAAGTTTTGAAGGAAGATCAGGTGATCATGATGACATGAACTTCATACATCAAATAAGAACAACTATATTTCCAAATTTATGTTTATACTTTAAGCTAGTAATAATTGCCTCCTTGGGTATTTTTATTCAAGAGTTGAGTTATTGTATCTTTTACATTCCTTCTATCCATGTAATCTCAATCAATCTCAAATTCAAATTCATAGAGCTTTTTTTCCCTTGAACCAATAACTTTTTTCTTGAGTATTTCAAAATTAATGTTTTTTTTTTTTTTGCCTTGAAATGTATCTTTCATTAATATAGACATAAAAGTTACAATTGTAAACTGCAGGGACAATTAAACCATTGCATGATAAAGATGATTAGATAATTTAAATGAAATCCATCAAAAAGAACTGAAGTTAGAAAGATTATTATAGGATCCAATAATTATGAATATGATAAGAAAACGTTTTATTAAAGAGATAATATTAGCGAAAAATATTAATACCACATAAGGTGTTAAAGTTCTTCACCTTGTCTTGTATGATGCCAAAGTCTCTCATTTCTTTGATGAGCAAACCCTTCTTTCTTTTCTTATATGTGGCCTTTCTTCCTTATCTTATATGGTACTAAAGTGCCACTAAAATCCCTCACCCCATGTTTTGTTTTTTTGTTTTTTGTCTTTTTTTCTTTTTGGGGGGCTGAATCCTCACCCTCTTTATGAAAGAGAAGTTCTTATTTCCTACACTCACGAGTAATGCAAATAGAAATATAAGAAAAATTAGTGAAGAGTTTTTTGAATATTGAGTTTAATTTGAAGTAGTATCAGGTGATCATGATATTCACCTAGAGATGAGCTTCATACATCAAAGAATAACAACTATATAGGCAAATTTATTTTTTTTGCTTTAAGCTAGTATAAATGTTTCCTTGGGTATTTTTTATTCAAAGTTGAGTTATTATGTCTTTTTTCATTCCTTATATCCATGTAATCTCAATCAACTCATATTCATTCTTTGGGAATATTCTTTCCCTTAGGCCAATGTCTTCCTTGAGTATTTCAACATTAATGTTTGATTCTATAAAGGAACAACTAACGTATAGCTACAAAAAGATAAAGTACATTTGGAGGGTGAAAATAATAAATGAAATAACATTGTGCAAAATTAGTGTCCTTTATTCTCGTTTCAAACTTTTTTTGGTCTATGGAAGATCAAAGAGGATTCATAACTTATAGAATACTCACAAGAATCCAAAAGGTAATGAAATATGTTTGAGGTAAAAAGGAGCTTTGAACTAAGAGATAAAAGAGAATCAAAATGAAAAATTATTTCTTTTCTATTGCTTTGTCTATAAAATTAGTAAAAGGATAATAAAACGGATAATAGTATATAAAGAATTAGAAAATGATAATAAAATTGAGAATAATAAATAGAGAAATTGTGCATGATAAAGAAAATTTGATAATTTAAATGAAATCCATCACAATAATAAATTTTTAAAAAAAAACCCTGAGTTAGAAAGATTAATAGGGTCAAATAATTAATATGATTAGAAAACCTTTCTCTAAACTGATAATAATCGTGAAAAATAATATTAGTACTCCATAAGGTTGTAAAGTTCCTTACCTTGTTTAGGAGCGCCTTCTTAATTTCTTCTCTTTTATGTTTCTTTTCTCCTTATTATGTGTGATGCCAAAATCTCTCATCTTGTTTATGAGCGAGCCCCTTCTTTCTTCTCTTGTAGGTGACTTTCTAACTTATCTTATATGGTACAAAAATTGCTCACCTTTTTTGTGAGGGAGTCCCTTCTTTCTTTTGTTGTAGGTAGCTTTTCTTCCTTATCTTGTATGGTACTAAAATCCCTCACCTGTTTATCAAGAGAGATGTTCTTGTTTCATACACTCGTGAGTAACCAAAACAAAAATATGAGAAAAGTTAGTAAATAGTGTTTGGAACTTTATGTTTTGAAGGAAGATCAGGTGATCATGATGACATGAACTTCATACAGCAAATAAGAATGGCTCTATAGCCAAATTTTTTATGCGTTAAGCAAGTAATAATTGTTTCCTTGGTATTTTCATTCAAAATTTGGTTATTGTGTCTTCTACATTCCTTGTATCTATGTAATCTCAATCAAACTCAAATTCAAATTCATTGGGAATATTCTTGCCCTTGAACAAATATCTATTTTCTTCAGTACTTCAAATTTAATGTTTGATAATATAAAGGAACAAATAATGCGTAGTTTAAAAAAAGATAACAGTGTAGAGTTGGACGGTGAAAATGATAAATGGAATAACATTGTGCAAAATTCGTGCCATCTATTCTCTGTTTCTAACTTTTTCTCGGGCTATTGAAGATCAAAGAGTTTTTATAGCTTCCAGAAATACTCACAAGTAACAAAGAGGCGATAAAAAATGTTGAGGCTGAAAGGAGATTTGAAGTAGGAGTTAAAAGACAACCAAATCATAGGAGATTTCTTTAGTATAAACTCGTAACTGTTATATAGTTGAAAATGATTTTTTTATTGGTTGCAAAGTAGATGATGGTAACAAATTGAATGGCTTATTCGCAGCTGAGGATAGTGTGCTGTGGGATATCTTTCGATGGGAGGATGTCCCCAAAATTGAAGAATATCTGAAGAAGCACCATAGTGAATTCAGACATCTTCACTGCTCTCCTGTACAACAGGTAGGTAAGTTCCTCAGAATTATATATATACCCAGAAAGATATACTTTCATGTGGCTTTCCTCTGATTGTGGATTGTTGTCATAAGGGTTCCTTAATATTCAGTCATTTGTCATTTTTTGTAATTCTTGTGAAGGCACATTCAAAATAGTTTTTTTTCATGTCCTTGATTGCTTTACTGAGCATACTAGCAATATCAGATTCACAATATAGCTACAATTTCCGGTACCATGCATGGGACCTTAAAAGACAAGACAACCAAGCTGAAATCTAAATTTGGTGGGTGAAAGTACTAAATAGAGTGTAAATATAGAGCGTAAATTTGTAGGGTGAAAATAATAAATGAAATAATCTTTTGCAAAATTAGTGCCAATTTTTCTCCATTTTAAACTTTTTTCAGGCTATAGAAGTTCAAAGTTGAGTTATTATGTCTTTTTCATTCCTTATATCCATGTAATCTCAATCAACTCATTCTATAAAGGAACAACTAATGTATAGCTACAAAAAGATGAAGTGTACATTTGGAGGGTGAAAATAATAAATGAAATGACGTTGTGCAAAATTAGTGTCCTTTATTCTCGTTTCAAACTTTTTTTGGTCTGTGGAAGATCGAAGAGGATTCATAACTTATAGAAGACTCACAAGAAACCAAAAGGTAATGAAATATGTTGAGGCTAAAAGGATCTTTGAACTAAGAGATAAAAGAGAATCAAAATGAAAAAATATTTCTTTTCTATTGCTTTGTCTAAAAAATTAGTAAAAGGATAATAAAACAGTTAATAGTATATAAAGAATTAGAAAATGATAATGTAATTGAGAATAATAAATAGAGAAATTGTACATGATAAAGAAAATTTTATAAATTTAAAGAAATCTATCACAATAATAAATTTTTAAAAAATCCTGAAGTTAGAAAGATTATTTAGGTCAAATAATTAATATGATAAGAAAATGTTTCATTAAACTGATAATAATTGTGAAAAATAATATTAATACCCCATAAGGATGTAAAGTTCCTCACCTTATTTAGGAACCCCTTCTTAATTTCTTCTCTAGTATGTTACTTTTCTCACCTTATTTAGGAGACCCTTCTTAATTTCTTCCCTAGTATGTTACTTTTCTCACTTTATTTAGGAGCCCCTTCTTAATTTCTTCCCTAGTATGTTACTTTTCTCACCTTATTTAGGAGACCCTTCTTAATTTCTTCTCTAGCATGTTACTTTTCTCACCTTATTTAGGAGACCCTTCTTAATTTCTTCTCTAGTATGTTACTTTTCTCACCTTATTTAGGACCCCTTCTTAATTTCTTCTCTAGTATGTTACTTTTCTCACCTTATTTAGGAGACCCTTCTTAATTTCTTCTCTAGTATGGTACTAAAATCCCTCACATGTTTATCAGGAGAGATGTTCTTGTTTCATACACTCGTGAGTAACCAAAACAAAAACTTCAGAAAAGTTAGTAAATAGTGTTTGGAACTTTATGTTTTGAAGGAAGATCAGGTGATCATGATGACATGAACTTCATGCAGTAAATAAGAATGACTATATAGCCAAATTTTTTATGCTTTAAGCAAGTAATAATTGTTTCCTTGGTATTTTCATTCAAAATTGGGTTATTGTTTCTTCTACATTCCTTGTATCTATTTAATCTCAATCAAACTCAAATTCAAATTCATTGGGAATATTCTTGCCCTTGAACAAAATATCTATTTTCTTCCGTACTTCAAATTTAATGTTTGATAATATAAAGGAACAAATAATGGGTAGCTTAAAAAAAGATAACAGTGCAGATTTGGAGGGTGAAAATGATAAATGGAATAGCGTTGTGCAAAATTCGTGCCATCTATTCTCTTTTTCAAACTTTTTTCGGGCTATTGAAGATCAAAGAGTTTTTATAGCTTCCAGAATACTCACAAGTAACGAAGAGGCGATAAAAAATGTTGAGGCTGAAAGGAGATTTGAAGTAGGAGTTAAAAGACAACCAAAATGAAGAATTATTTCTTTTCTATGACATTGTATATACGAATAGTGAAAGGATAAAAAAAATCGATAATACTTTATAAAGAACTATAAAAGTGATAATAAAATTGAGAATAATAAATAAAGAAATGGTGCATGATTCCAAAAAATTTGGTTTTTAAATGAATTTCACCCTTAATAAAAAAACCTGAAATTGTAGCTATATATTGAATCTTCTATTGCTATTGTGTTCAGTAAAGCAATCAAGGACATGAAACAAACTATTTTGGATGTGCTTTCACAAGCATTACAAAAATGATAAATGAATGTATATTAAGCAATGAAAGTTATTTATGAAATGGTGCATGATTTCACAAGCATTAGAAAAATGATAAATGAATGTATATTTATGGGGAAGCTCCTTCTTTCTTCTCTTATAAGTGGCTTTTCTTCCTTATCTTTTATAGCACTAGAATTCCTCACGTTGTTTGCGAGGGAGCCCCTTCTTTCTTTTGTTGTAGGTAGCTTTCCTTCCTTATCTTGTGTTGCACTAAAGTACTCACCTTGTTTATGAGGGAGTCCCTTCTTTCTTTTGTTGTACGTAGCTTTTCTTCCTTATCTTGTGTTGCACTAAAGTTCCTCACCTTGTTTATGAGGGAGCCCCTTCTTTCTTTTGTTGTTGGTGGCTTTTCTTCCTCATCTTGTATGCTCCTAAAATCCCTTACCCTGTTTTTTGTAAAGTTTTTAATCTTCTATTATTATTTTTTGATGAATCTTCACACTGTTTCATACACTCATGAGTAACTCAAATAGAAATATCAAAAAAGTTAGCTAAGTATTTTTGTGCCATTGGGATTTGAAGTAATAATAGGTGATCATGACACTCAACTAGAGATGAGCTTCATTTCATACAACTAAGAAAAACATCTATATAGGCAAATTTATGTTTTAGGCTCTAAGCTAGTTATAATTGTTTCCTTGGGTATTTTTATTCAAAGTTGACTGTTTGTGTCTTCTACATTCCTTATATTAATGTAATCTGATCAAACTCAAATTCAAATTCATGGGGAATATTCTTGCCCTTAAACCAATATCTTTTTTCTTGAGTATTTCATATTTAATGTTGGATCCTATAAAGGAACAATTAATGTGTAGGTACAAAAAGATAGTGTATATTTCGAGGGGAAAAATTATAAATTAAATGACTTTGTGCAAAATTAGTGCAATTTTTTCTCTGTTTGAAACTTTTTTCAGGCTATAAAAAGAGAAAGAGGATTCATGGCTTAAAGAATACTGACAAGAAACTAAAAGGCAGTAAATAATATTGAGGCTGAAAGGAGATTTTTAACTAGGTGATAAAAGAGAATCAATATGAAGAATTATTTCTTTTCTGTAGTTTTTTATAAACTAATAAAATTGATAATATTTTATAAAGAATTAGAAGATGATTATAAAATTACGAATAATAAACAATGAAATGGTTCATGATAAAGAAAAATTGATATTTTAAATGAAATTCATTAAAAAAAAACCTGAAGTTAGAAAGATTATTAAGATCCAATAATTAATATGATAAGAAAACATTTCATTAAACAGTTAATATTAGCGGAAAATATTAATACCATATATTTTGCTAAAGTTCCTCTCCGTGTTTAGAAATCCCTTATTAAATTCATCTCATGTATGTTGCTTTTCTCCTTCTCTTGTATGATGCAAAAGTTGCTCACCTTGTTTATGAGCAACTCTCTCTTTCTTCTTTTGTATGTGGCTTTTCTTCCATATGATGTATGGTACTAAAATTCCTGACCTTATTTATAAGCGAGCCTCTTCTTTCTTCTTTTGAATGTGGCTTTTCTTACTTATCTTCTACAGTACCAAAATATTTCACCCTATTTCTTAGAAGAGAAGTTCTTGTTACATACATTCCCTATCCATATTTGAATAAAGGGAGTTTTTAGATGGCAATAAAGGAATATTGGAGCCATCCATCCGCGATCCATTTAGTGAACATGATGCTCCTCTAGGAGACGGAAAAAACAGCAGCGACTCTTTGAGTACACAACTTGAGAGGGATGATCTCTCTTCCATGCAAGATGAAGAAGACGGTGGAAAAGCTGCCAACTTATTGACAGTAAATGAGAACAATCATAAGCATAATGTCAATCCCAGTGAAGTTGGTGAAGCTTTTGGACCGCTATCATAGGAAAATTATTCAGTATAAGCTTTAAACTCTTATGTAGTTGAAAATGATTTTTCTAATGGTTCAAAGTAGATGATGGTAATAAATTGATTGGCTTATTCGCAGCTGAGAATGGTGCGCTGTGGGTATCTTTCGATGGGAGGATGTCCCCAAAATTGAAGAATATCTGAAGAAGCACCATAGTGAATTCAGACATCTTCACTGCTCTCCTGTACAACAGGTAAGTTCCTCAGATATTATATATATATACCCAAAAGATATACTTTCATATGGCTTTCCTCTGGTTGTGAATTGTTGTCATAAGGGTTGTTTAATATTCATTCATTTTTTCATTTTTTGTTATTCTTGTGAAAGCACATTCAAAATAGTTTGTTTCATGTCCTTGATTGCTTTACTGAGCACACTAGCAATATCAGATTCACAATACAGCTACAATTTCAGGTACTATGCCTGGGACCTTAAAAAGAGAAGACAACCAGGCTGAAATTTAAATTTGGAGGGTGAAAATACTAAATAGAGTATAAATATAGAGCATAAATTTGGAGGGTGAAAATAATATATGAAATAATTTTGTGCAAAATTA